>JAXGGA010002076.1:0-131910 GCA_038373865.1 Uloborus plumipes | reverse complement strand
AAACACTATAAAACATGTTTCAACTTAAATCAAATCTAAGGTTCCAATTGACTTTATTAAAAACAAATATTGCCTCCCAAAAGAAGTAAAGAGTTCAAATGATCCATATTACTAAATGCTATGAAAATACTGCTTATACGGATACTAATAAAGAGAAACTGAACATTATGCGACACTACATTAATTTAAGAAAACATTACTCTCACTGAAATAATCCAGGAGACATGAAGAAAAGTAGTCAGTAAATATTTAGTGAAGAAAGTATGAGAATTAATATTATTAATGTGTACTAAAATACACTAAAAGTTACAGATTTGTCTCTCTGTGTATGTTTTAAGTATTATCTTAGTCATATCAGAGCTAATATTGTATTTCTTTACATATTGACAATGATAAATTGCTATTTGTTTCTTTTGGACCTCAAACGTCGTGCAGTCCCTTTTTCAGCTAAAACAAATAAAAATAAATAAAAATAAAAGAAAAAAAATAAATTAAAACATAAAATAAAAATAAAAATAAATTTCAATTTTGACATCTTGAACTCAAGTTTTGCCATGACGAATTGCAAATCTGTCTGTGTGTGTGCTTCTTCGCTAAGGTTGGGGCCGGTGCTTCACATTCCTGGACACACTCACATTCCTGAACCCACCGGCCCCAGTGGCGAAGAAGTACACACACAGACATATTTTCATTTTTATTTTATTTTATTTATTTAATTATTGTTATTATTTTCTTTTTAACAATTACAACTTGCTATTTGTTTTTGTTTTTCACCTCAGACGTCGTGTTGCTTCCTTTTTATTTTATTTTTTTTTATTTATTTATTTATTTTATTTTATTTATTTTTTTTTTCATCTTCACCTGTTTGGAAATATGTAATCTGCATCTGTTCTTTTTCCCTTTTTTTAATGCGATGAAAGCGATATTTTCTCATTCTTTGAGAAAAAAAACTGATAAAGACTTGTCCAACTGCAATTCCCCTGCATTTTACCGGACCTAAATTGCAATAAAAGAATTCACTACAACTATTTTCTTTAAATTACGATAAATGATTTTCTCTTTAAAATTTTCAATTGCACAAATTTTCAATCACAAGTCTTTACAATACTGCCTATTTCACATCCACAACTCCCCAACCAAATGCTCTGAAGTTTAACGTTTATCTGCGTAGAATATTTTTATCCACTGCAATAATCAAAACTTATAAACTTTACATCCCCACTCATTAAATTTCTCACGAGCAACGATAACTTTACCCAAACTTTAATATTTTCGATGGCTTTACATTTCCATAATCTCAGCTTCCTACTCAACAAACAGTCCTAATTAGGAACCCGGAAGCAATTTTCTGTTCTAACTGATGGAATCTTCGCTCGAAACAGAAATTATTCTAAAACTTCGACAACTGTTAAGTTTCGTAAGACTAGATGATGTGTGCAAGCTTTCTAGAGATCTCATCCGCCTTAGGGTCTACAATGCATTAAGTTGAGTAGAGTGCAATACAATGCGAGCTTTGAACGTTCAATTCGTTAATGTTTACATAATGAAATATTCTGCAACATTTATTTGGAAATTGTCGTCGGTCTTCTTATTCGAGTTTCATATTGCTCATTTCATTCTATTGACCCCAATGCCCGAGAAATAATTGAAAAGTTTTGGTAATTTAAGCCGGTAAAACATATGATGTACTCTGGATTTAACTTTCCATGAAAAATTAAATTGCTCAATCGTTTATAATTTAGCATATACGTTGGTGTATTATTTATTTATTGAAATAATATGCACAATATTTTTAAATTTTTTCATAAAACTGATAAGAAAAATAATAAAATAAGCATCCAGCATCCAACGCCTTCACCCATAGCTGAAACTATTGCAGATCAAGAATCCATTCTGCAGCATCGAGTTTCATTCGTGTCAAGCACAAATATGCTTTACAAAGCATTGTCTGTAGCGTCCCAGCTTTCGTTGGATGTCCAAAGCTAAGGCTAAGTATTTTGCAATATTGCAGTTAAGACCATTTGTAAGCCAGCCTCCTGACACTTAATCGTCATAATATCATTATACTATTTATCCGTTCAAGGGTTTTAGTTTTTATCAATATTTTTGAGATCGATATTTTTTCCTCAATTTTGGAATTTTTTCAAAAAGTCCTCGCGTGCCACTGTTACTGCTCTGCCGTGCCACATTGTGGCACGCGTACCGCGGGTTGGCCACCCCTGGATTAGACAGTAGCTGCAACTTTTGTTGCGCTGATGTACTCTCTCTTTCCACACATTCGTTATCTGCATTACTTTTAAAAAATGCTTCAATTTATTTAGTTACGAATAAAGAAATGTTTTTTTTTTTCCGAATCAACCCTATATGTATTAAGGACATTCATATTTTTTCTGAATGTATATCATACATCAAAATATTATTTCTGTGCTCCCAAATCAATTACATCATACTTTTGTAAAACATTCTCGATGCACATAACATTCTTACATTTTTTCAGTATTACAGCTAGACAATACCCGCTTCAATTTATAGTCGATGTAAAGAATAAATGTCAAGATAACATAGTACATTGCCTATATCATCCGAATAGAGATAAATATATTTTAGTGCAGTTTATAGCTGTGATTACTTAGTATAATAAATGCCTTCTGCAATACGCCAAGATGACTTCTAATAAATTCTTATTCTGTGCCTGTTCAAGCAATGGGCTTTGAGATATATTTGGCTTGTTAAATTAAACTAAATAAATATTCATTATGATAGTGACTTTCTTCTTACTTTTGGCTCTACACATGGAATCCCATTATAAATGAGCTCATTTCGTTACAAATTACTGAGCTTAATGGATATAACATGAAAGAGCAACTGCTAGCTTGCTCTTATTTAAAATTCAATTTTTAAATACTGTATTACTTTTTAAAACTATTTCCATTAAAATAATTAATTTGTTTTGCAAAATTATGTTGAGTATATTCTTTCGTAGTCAATGTTAAATAGGAAATATATCGTTTCTTTCTTTTTTTTCTTAGCTATTTATTTTTAACAAATTTCCAAAAAACAAAATAACAAGATCATTTTTGTAATGCTTTTTTAATTAAAACTGAATCTGCTGTCTCTTTAAAGTGTTATTGAGGAAAATAGGAAAATGAATTGCATATTAATACGTTATTACGATTTGTAAGAATTGTCCTTTTTCGTGTTTACTGAAATTAGTTATATTCAGCACAATAACATCTCCCAAACGAAGTTGGTATATAAAATTATTTTGCACATATGCTCTATTCTATGTTGTATTTTGCATATTAAAACTATACAAAATTTATACTTTGAGAAAAATCTGAAACAGCAGTCGAAATCTTTGTAGGAGAATGTGGGAATACAACTGTCGTTGAAATGTTATTTTTCATTTTCGGCAGTTATTTTGCACCTTTAAAAAAAAGGTGGAAATTTTTCACCCCAAAAAACCATGGTGCAAAGTGAAAAATACAATATTTTTACAATGAAATATTTTCTATTCGTTGACTTACAGTGATTTTCATTGAATGAATGTGTAAATAAACGGACACATGAACTATTAATACAGAAATAAAAGAATAAATAAATAGACAAATAAATGAATATATGAGAAAAATAAATGAGTGAATAAAATAGAGAATGAATAACAAAATGAGTGAATGAATGAATAAATAAGTGAACATAAGGGAAGTTGGTGAGTAGAATTAAAAAAATATATTTTTAACAAGTTTTTGTTATTTAATTTACTTATTTTTGAAATGTTAAGGAAAAGGCAAAAATTGCTTTAAGTTAATCAAAAAGAAAAAAAACTAACTTCTATTTAGGAAAACCAAGAACATAAAAAAAAATCAATTCGAAAAAATAAATTTTGACATTCACCATCAATATTCACCGAAATATGGAACGCAGCGTTTTGTGTCTTACACCACTTTACACTAGCAACCAATAACACGTATCAAGGGAAAATATAGTTGCTCACGACTGCAGTAGATGACCATGCTACTGAAAAGGCGATACGCCTTGATCTTATATTCTGCACGAGCCAGTATAAAGTTGAACCCGACTATCTCTTGTCGTTTTAATCATTAACCCATCAATGAATAGCGTCTATTTTTAGGGACGGTTCAAAAAGAGGTCTGAATTTCCCCAAAATAAACATTTCAACCAAATAATAGTGTTCAATGGAGTCCCTTCACCGCTAGAAGGCCGCACAGTGGGTGTCACGTGTCGGCTGGGATCGCTACTCTGTTAGCATGCTTTCGTATTGAGTTTTAACTGGAGGTGGCCGATCAAAATTAGTTTGCTTTGGCTATTTACGTTATTTTTGTAATTAATAATATAGTACTTACGTTAAGTTTAATCTTTTTAATTATGATTTAGGTCAGATTTAGTTTTAATCTCTTATTTAGAGTTGACTTTTAATGTTTTTTACTTTGTAATATTTGTTATTAGTTTATTTCTCTCTGAATTTTTTTTAGCATGAGAGAGGTAATTTTAGAAAAAAAAAATTAAGTGTCAGTTAAGAGTCTAAAAACAGCATAAAAAGTTGTTTTTAATTTATTTTTAAAAAATGTTCTTTGTAATGAATACATATTTTAAATTTCTCCTTGTATAGTAAAATGACTTTCTGCTAAAATTGAAATTGACTTTTTCTAAAATATATGCATTTCTATTAACATTATTTTGTATGTGAATACATTGTGCAAATACAATTAAAATACCCATGGTTTTGTGAGAAAAAAATATAGGACGTAATGTGAAACTTCTGTTTTGCTTTCTTTCTTTTCTTTCTTTTTTTTTTTCACTAATCAAATGAGCTTTATAATTTGTTTTCTTTGTATAGTGTAGAACCATTAAATATATACTCAGTCATATATTCATGTAATATATTTTTAAGAAATTTTAACTCTGCCATTACGAAACTAAGGATATTTAGATTTTATTCATCGAAGTACCCTCCAATGAAATAGTGTAAATGTTAAGTGGTATCTAAGTGATGTTTCAGGCTACCAAAATTTTTAATCAAATGCATTTTATACTTAGTAATAAACTAGTACTGGATAAAACAGTAAAAGTTTTGTTAATTAATACCAATAATTTGTGATTAAATTACAACTGTACGTTTTAGCAATATATGTATATTTTTCAGCTATTTGCTTCTTGAATTCTTCGATAAAGTTTTTTTTTTCAACGATATACAACAGGTTTGTGCTTTTAAAAACTTTTTTTTATATGTATACAGAGAAACAGTAGAGTACATAGCGCCCTTCGGCACGGGAGAGGGGGCACACAAAAATAGTACTACACGGTGTTTTTTTTCTTTTTGTTGATCGAAAAAAAGAGGGGGGGGGGTGAGAGGGGACATGTACAGATTTTGCGAGGGGGGCGCACCGAAGTCTATGTACGTTACTGCTGAGAAAAATGTTAGCATATTAATGGGATGAAAACATTGCTAAATAAATTTCCAGTTTCTAAACATGTAATTGCTTTACAAGAAAAAATATTTTATTAGAGTGGTTAATAGCAAAATGAATGCTTCAAAATTAGTATTCAAAATAACAGTTGAAATAATTAGTTTTCTTTGAAACAGAAGATTTATATTCTTTTTTCAACTTATATTAACTAAAGTATATTTTCTTCGCAGAGCAACAGTTAGACCCAGGTCTTTTAAATATTGGCCAGAGAAATATTCATATACACTAAATAATTCATTTATGCTACATGTTTATATCTATAAATTTTAAGTAGTAAAGGAAGTAGTAAAATGAAGATTTAGCTGAAATATGCTCTTTTTTAATGAAATGTAAAAGAATTAAATTAATATAAAAATAATAACAAATAATAATAGTTATAAATAAAGACAATAAACTACGTGAACTTTTTCTTCCATATAATTTTCGAAAAACTTCTATTGTTCTGCGTTGTATATTTATGTACCTGTTAGGAAAAGTTGTACGAACTAAAAATGCCATATTGATTTTTTTTTTCTTTTTTTTTTTTTGCAAGAAGAAGAAAAGAAACTTTTGTAAACTTACATCGACATTAAAAAAAAAATAACTTTATTAATCGACAACTTATCTGTAGAGCTTCGTTGGTTGATTTGCATTAGCTGGGGATTTCATATATTTCAATGTTATGTAAAATTTATGAAAACATTTGGGTAAACAATTTAATTTTCCAAAAAAAAAACAGCACTTTGACTCGATGAAGCATTTAAACACTTTAAAGCTCTCCTTTTCTTTTCTTTCAAAAAAAATAATTTTGTAGAAACCGCGCCTTGTTTTATTAGTAATCTTTTGGTGAAATTTTGACACTTATAGCATTCTTCATCGAAGTCATCTGCAAAAAACAATGTTTTTTGGCCGTAAGTTTGCTCATTTTATTTTTATGAACAAAACTTTTAAATGATCTTTATTTACATGAGGAAATATGAAAAATAACTTCTCCTTGCAATTGACTTCAACTGCAACCTTAGTGCATCCACAAGCAACACATTTTGTTAAGAAAAAGAACGGTTCTTAAGTAATGCTTTCAACGCTTCATCCCCGTTGCTTACATCGGCTTCCTAGTTGACACGTGACCTAACGCGACCTGTGACGTTGCGTGAAGGGACTCCATTAGTACCTTATCATTGTTTCAATTTGTTTTTAATAGATTGCAGCATATAACCATTGTAAAATGCGTTCTGTAGTAGTTTTATTACGATCTTTATCAAAAATTACATCGTTCACAATCTCAAGAAAAAAGCTAAGTTTTCAAAGTTATTCCCAGCTTCCCAGTCTATGTTAATTGCTGATTTTATTTCTTCTTATAAAATGTCTTTTTAAATATTATATCGTAGGCAGAAAAAAATTTTAGTAAAAAAAGTATGTACCCTCTGGAGTTTATCGTAACTTTTAAGGGACGATGTTTCTTTCTTTAATAAAAAAAATATTTTAAACAGAATTTTTTTTTTAATTATTATTTTTCCTGTCTATTAAACACTGTTTGTAACCAGTATACAACATATCTTTGGAAAAAAAAGTCAGGCATTAATGGGTTAATCGTTCAAATTTTTTGTGCTGGAATTATTTTTTTCAATTGGGATTATTTTCCTGAACATAGGTAAAGCGACTCGGAGAAAAGTTAGATTTTGTATTTTTTGCCTTTTTTTTTCGCTTCAAACTTTTAACATACAAACTCTGCACCTCATTTTGAGCATTTTTTCAATTCAAGTATGCATTTTGGACGAACGGTTCCGAAAAGGCAGGTCATGACAATTAAAGCGTAATACCCTTTTTTTTTATCTTTAGGTGCTGTAAAACAAAATTATTAAATCGAAATATTGTATCCGCACATTGTGTTGCAGCTAGTTATGCAATAAAAGTAAATTATGCAGTTTCTGTCATTTAACTCAATCTTTAAATTAATGGCCAAAATAAAAGAAAAATTATCCTGGGACTAGTAAATTTCTTCCGAGGCTATAATAAACTGCAACATCACTTCTTAGGAAAGGTATCGTCTGCGCGGCTCCGCCTTCTGCCCACCGACAAACATCGGCCCGACAAAGACAGATCGCCATCTTGACAAGGACATAGCAGAAAATCCCAGTTGGCCACTCCAGATAAAAGCAAGGATTCATCAAATCGGACCAACCTCCTAGCTCCCTTCCTCAAATGGACACGTGACCCTGATTTTTTTAATGGTGTTTTCCGATTATTTTTCTTTGTTTTGAAGCGATGTGGCAATCTTAGTCTCCATTCAATCCCTCAGGGAGGATTGTCGCAAAAAGTTTCGTTACGGTCAACAATTCCATTATTGATCTTTGATTTTGTAGTTCTGGCTCCTCTCACGAAATGAAAAAGCTCCTTTACATTTCAATTTTTTACAGTTTAAACATCACGTTTGGAAATGCAAGTTAAAAGAAACATAAATGCTTCGAATAACTTGCACTTTTTCCTGCCCGGTCGGGAAATTTTTCTGCATAGATACAATCAATCGTTTGATAAATATTAAAGACAATATCTAAAACCTGAGTAAAATACTAATCAAAGTTTAATGAATTAACTTTCAAAAAAAGGTGTTTATGTTTTCTGAAAGACACTAAACAATGGTTTCGAAATTTTTTTGTTAAATTGCATGTATCCAAGTTCCTATTTTAAAATACAGGGTAATTACAATTAAATCTTTGATTTTAAAGAGGTCTCATTTAAAAACTTTATTCCCATTATTCCTTATTTATTTTTAGTTTGAAGGGTCATATCTTCATGTTATCTAAATAAGTACAGTGAAACCTGTGTATAACGATACTGTACATAACGATAAACCTGCATATATACAATATTTTGGTTTGATCCCAGCCAACAGTTTGAGCTTTTTGCTCGAACTGTCTATAATGATAATCTCTCTGTAACGATGTTTTTTCTCGGTCCCTTGAGTATCGTTATACACAGATTTCACTGTACCTGTTTTTATAGTTTTACTATCCATTTTCGTTACTATTGATCGCATGCTATCGGCAGTAAACAAATTAAAAATTAAATTAAAAAAAAAATAACATGTCCAACAAAATATAAGTTGTTAATTTATACATATAAATTTTTACAAACTATACATTGTGTTGATTATCCACTGAAAAATAATATCAATTTAAATAAGTTACCCTGTCAACTATACGAGTCGATATTCGGTGACAAGTAAACATCGGGCATGAAAACTTAGTTACCGTTTTCCCTTTTTGCGATAGAATCGGCAATGATCCTTTCAAGCCTCTAATCAACTAGCATTGTTGTTCCGAAACAATTTGGGTTGGTGTTTCAATATGTTGTGGCCTTAGAGCAGCAGTAAAACATCTAGGCCAGAAAACATCAGTAAGATATCGTACTGTTGCTTTGAACCGACGATGTGCCAAACATGATGATAGCGCATGAGCTGGTTACTTTGCAGGACATGAAAGGGTATTGTGTCCATTTTTGAACATTTATTGAGTGGCATTAGTAACATGTAGACTTATAGTACTTAAAAATTTTGAGGATCATACAGGACGGCTCGAAATCCAAAACATTGTCCAACTGTATTGCAATGTTACCTGCCCTTTCCGAGATTAACATGAACTACTATATTGACAGTACAGTATACACGAACAAAATTTAAGGTGCGACATATGTAGTACCTTCCGCTTTTGACATTATTAAATTGCTTTTCTCTTCCTCGCTCTCTTGTTGCACTTGCTGGTACATGGAGGTCATCTGTACCCAAATAAAAGTGGAATCAGTTTCTGGATTATATCCTTCTTATCGGCCTCCGAAGATTGACAACGATCCTAACAGCACGCTAAGAAGTTAAAAGCAATTGCATAAAGAACTTCTAGACCGTGCCCCAAGCTATTCAAGTCGTCTACCAATGTTGAATCTTGAAACCAATATATTCATTATTCATGTCAAAAGGCAAAAGCCATCGAATTCAAAATTTGCGTTGGTCATTGATACTAACATGTTCAAAAATTCAAGGCATCAAATCACATTAGCACGCTTTATGTCGTAAATCATTTTCGATATATTTTTTTAGTAAGAAGTTATTTTTTTTACACTTACCGTTTGGTCTTTTTAATCTTAAAGTTTAACCCATGTTAATGAATAATTCTGTAAAATGAGGTGCCCATTTGCATTTTTTGTGCATGTATATAAGTTTTTTAGAATGAAAATTTATTCAAAAACAACTTTTAGCAACTACGAAAAGAATGGTCACTTTCTGTTTTCTTCGTTCTTTCCTTAGATTCCTCGGTAATACAAGAAAATCAATTTTCTTTTCATAGTGCATTAACTTTTAGCAACGTTTTACAGAACTTTCCGGAAAACTATTGCTGGAATATTACAGAAGAAAATTCTTTTAAGCGATCAAGAGAAACTTCCTATTTGACATAATTGAATGCAAAAAAATCTATTCCTGTACGATTTTCTTTTTTGACCATCTGAATGAAAGCTCCATAATGGGTAAATTAATAACTTCCTGCTGAATTTTGGTACTTCCCACCGCGATAAGTACTTCAAAGTATCAAAGGTGATTTTTTTTTTTTTTTACTATTCCTTTTTCCCTTCAGGCTCTTTCCTTTCTGTTCTATCTTCTGTTTCCTTCTTTAACACCAAAGACATCTATTATCAGGAACTTGTGTCTGTCGGAAAGCTCCAGTTAAAAGGAAAGTGGTGATTATTTACAAAGAATGATTTGAGGAGAAATGTGGTGCAGTTCAACATTTAAAATTAGCATTAATTGTGAAAGTTAAAGTTCTATAAAACGGGATATATTTTTTGTTTAAATTTTTAAACTTATCGAAACTCCAATTGAATTAAATGGGTAATTTCAATCATCATGGATTATTGGAAACTAGCCAGCTCGGAAAAATATTATTTTCCATTACTTAAGAAAAGAAAAAGTACCTTTAAATTATTATCATTAAACTTTAGTTATATTTTGTCTGTAACATACGTTTATTCTCAAATATGTCATTTTAGAAAAATTATAACTGAGTTTTCTGCAAATAAACTGCCAGTAGTATTATTGTGCATCGTAACACAAACATGATTATAGGGGGGGGGATTGTTATGGGGAAGAAATTTCTTGGAATTTAAAACTTGAAAATTGCGTGTCCAAGTTTTCACATTTTTGAATCAAATGCAGCAGTTTAGAGTTATTAGTTTTTCTTATACTTGCTGTGTATAAGGTAGCAGGTAGGTTAGTTGTGATAAGCTTTTTAGTTGATACCAAAGCCTAATTGAATAATCTCTAATAATAATAAAGCTGAAGGTGGGTCTGTCTTTCTTTCCTTCTGTCTGTCTGTCTGTTTGTCTGTGACCCACGTAGCGCCGAAACCGTTCGATAGATTTTTTTTAAAATTTGGCACAAAATTAGTTCGTAACATGGGTGTGTGCATCTCGAAGCGATTTTTGGAAAATTCTATTTCGTTCTTTTTCTATTCTAATTCTTAGCTCATTTTTCATACAAATTCAAAGAAATATTTCATACACATTTTCAAATCTTATGTCATTCGAAAGCCTAAAATTTTCTGCTAAAAATGATATCAATTAGAAGTTTCTACGAGCATTAGAAGAGCTGTAATAATTGTTTTTAGAATCCCGGAAATTCAAGGCTTACCTAGAGCAAAGCAAGCCAAACGATTCTAAAATGGTTAAACTCAAGAATAAATTGAAAATAAAGATAAAATGATTATTTTATCGCAATCGGAAATGAACTTTTCATGTTGTTATCATGGTTACGTTTTAATACCATTTTTTGCTTCCTTCTTTTTCCTTTAATCATTTTCAAAATGTATTTGTTTTTATAGCAATCCAAACTCCTAGCCTTATTAAAATGAGTCTTTTAACTGTTGGACAATAATCGTGTGTGTGTATGTGTTTTTTTTTTTTCTTCAGTTTTTAAGGAATTGAAACTCGGTATCGTATAACTTAGATATTGCAACGTTCTTTCTAAAGTGTGTCATTTCGGAAAATTGTATTATTTTGTTTTTGAAGTTTGGAAAGAAAACTTTTTTCTTTTGAACTTTGGTAAGATTTCTGTTGGTTTCTGGGAGCAACAAAATTGTTCTTATTTTCTCTTTTGGCTTATATTTGTGCACCACCCCTTGGGGTTGCATTTGAATATCCCCAAGAGGGTGTTTCACCCCTTTTATGTGGTTAATCAGTATTAATTTCATTGCAGACAAAAGTGATATGAATTGGCGCGACTACTTGGTGATATATTGCCAAGCTTTTGGTAGCCAAGTGTTTTACGCCAAGTTGGCGACAGATTTGGCAAAAAAAAAATTTTTTTTAAATTTAGGTTCAATTTGGCGCTATTGGCGATATTTTGCGAAAAATCCACTGAATGACGTTAAAATCGGCCATATTTTTTTTTCTTTCAAATGGGGCTGCAGTAGAGGCACAACCTTTTGCAGACCTAGTGCGATCCCCTAATTAGGCATCCACTCATTCACGTAGCGCCAGAATCGGCGAAATGCCATTTCCACGAGAATTTTGACGTCCAGTTGCCGCCAGATGGGGGCACCTGGGCTCTTTTTGATGCGAAAGAGCACTAGGATTTAATTTTGCCTAGGGATATTCAAAGCCAAACGAATAACCCAATGGATCTTTTACATGCCGCATAATCATACGACATGGGCGCCGAGGATTTTCCGCATCTCGAAAAACAGCCGATTGGCCAACTCTAGGATAGAACCTGGGTTATCGGCGCGGAAAGCCGACGCTCTACCACCACGCCACTCAGTCGGCTAAAATCGGCAATATTTAGGAGATTAATCATTGTAAAACATTCTTTTGCATTGCTTCGTAGCAAACTGGGAATGTGAATGTTTGAATTGTTATCTTGCTCACTCCAAGTACTATTTTAGCACTTAAGGCATCTACTAAGAAATTTACACGTCAAAGGAAGTATTGTGGGGTCCATATCAGATTTTTTTCTCCACTTTGAAGGAATTATAGCTGAATTACAACTAAAATAGAGTGTTTTTTCTGCTATATCAATTACTTTCAAATGAACTTTTAATTTTATGCCACGAGCAAAGCCGTACGGGTACCGCTAGTAGCAGATATAAAACTAATTTTTAATGAAGTAACAAAATTAATTTAATACTTAAATTTACAGAAGCGTAGAATTGCTGAACTTTACAAACTTTGTGAATAATTCAGATTTAGAGTTTTCCTTGATTCAAGTTTTTAGTTAAAAACGATTTTAAAAGCTCTCTTACACTGCTTTTTAATCAATAATTTCAGAACTTCATCTGTTTTCTTCATACATTGTTGAAACCAATGTGTTAATAAAATATGCACATTTTTATTACACAGATATTATTTTTTAAGTCATAAACCTAGTTGATATAGTACAGGAATTAAATTTTAGGGTACGTCTAGTTTCTAAATTATTACTAAAGATACATTTCAGGCAGAATAAACAGTTTGAGCAAATCGTTGACAAAATTATGGAACCAAAACTTGTGGGAATAGTATTTCATTTCATTTCACACCTCCAGGGTCCCCCGTACCTACCACAGCTTCGTGGTTTAACCGGGATAGGGCCCTGAAGGGCGCTCTGTTCTTAATTTTGAACCAGAACCTAGGGTCGAGCAAACCCTAGGCCCAGCACCCCCAGAGGTATCGTTTCACTTGGAGGACTTTGTGACCACGACATTTTTAACGCCTCCCAGCCACCATTAATCAAGGCGGTGGATCTTTGATCGGCTGGGATCGAACCCGGGTCCCTCCGGACACGAGTCCGATGCCTTACCGATCGGGCCACCACGGCCCTGGGAATAGTATTAAAAGCCAACGTGTAAAAAGTATGTGAAAATGATAACTTAACAGCTCTAAGTATTTTAAAAGTAGTGAGTGTGGTTAATATAGAGTACAAGAAGTAGATGTTTGCTATCTTCTTCCGGTTATAAGTTATCCCCTCCCCCCTGAGAGATGCATTTCAACCTACACATTAGCCACTGAATTATTGATTAAAAACAGCAAATAGGATAAACTGTTAGGGAAAACTGTAAACTAAATTCAGGGCTAAAAAAATGGCAAAAATTTCGACACCAACGTGTAAATAAATATGCAATTTTTTATTACTCGGCATTAATTACTTTAAAAGTGGTTAATCTAGCACCAGAAAAAATTAGAGTAACATTTTCAGCTCTTATCCTGAAAGATACACTTCAGACTGCACATTAGCCATTAAACTGGTGTAAACCAAAAATATAGAATAGAACAAACGGTCAGAGAAAATAGTAAACAAAATTCAAGGGCAAAACAAATGGCTACAGTGTTCAAAGCCAACGTGTTAATAGAATACGTAAATGATTATTCAACACCTCTGCGTATTTTAGAAGTTGTGATGGTGGTTAATGTAGTTCAGGACGCAAATTTATGCTAATTTCATCCATTTCTGACATCTTTCTGAAAGATACATTTCAACTGGCATATTAGCAACTGAACTATTAATTAAAAATAGCCAATAGAATAAAAAGCCGGAGAAAATTGAACGGCTTGGGAGATGGAGGGGTTATGTGACAAAACAATAATTGCGAGTAATTAAAGTTCAAAGTTTTATTGTTGCGGCTTTTTTGTTTTCTGGTTTGTCCTTAGTGTGTGCATGAAATTGGGCTAATGACATCTACATTTTGATGTACCAAGTTTTCTTTGCTTACCTGTATCCATTGCTTACCATTGTATAAAGTGTTTTTTTTTTTTTTTTTTTTTTTTTTTTTTTTTTTTTTTATGTGACATAGGCAGGGATTCAAGTGAAACAGCACTGCGATCGCTTCGAATTGCAATCGCTACTGGAAGTGAATTACATTATCATCAACTTAAATTGGCATGACGTCACTACGGGTGAAGCCAATAAGAGCTCTCAAGCACTCAGCGATCTCCTCTTATTCGCCAAGTAGCCTGTGACGTTTTATCTAGCTCGTTTTTCATAGGCAAACGTCACGCTGACGTCACGATGTTTTTATCAAGAAACGTTCTAATGTAATTCATTTCCAGTCGCGATTGTAATTTGCGATTGCCTGTTTCACTTGAATCCCTGCCATAGCCTTTTCATTCTCCAAGCCCTTTAATTGTAAACAAATTCAGGGGCAAAAAAAAAAAAAACAATAGTGCTGGAAGCAAACGTGTTAATGAAATAAGTAAATTTTTATTATACAGCTAAGAATATTTTAAAAGCCATAAGCCTAGTTAATAAACTTCACGAAGTAAATTTATGTTAACTTCTACAGTTTCTAACTTATCCTTAAAGATACATTTCGGCCAGCATATTAGCCACTGAACTATAAAGTAAAGATAGCGAATAGAATAAACGGTCTGAGAAAATCTCCCTTCTCCATATGTTCTAATAAATGCCCCAAGCAACTGGGCGGAATAATTCGGAATGCTATGATTTAATCACCTGCTGTGAAACTCCTCGGAATTAGTTTCAACTCAGCGAGAAACTTATTATTGTAAGCTTAAATATCGTTGGAGTGTTAAACTTGTTAATCTGAACTAAACAATAGGTTTACTGCTGGTAGCAATGTTTTCATGTTTTGAGCCAATATTTATGAGGGAATGACGGATTTCGTTTTGGCTATAATGAATTGAGTTAGCAAGATGCATCCACTGTAGTTTTTCATGCTTCCTTAAATCTAAATAAATACCATAATATAATATTATAGCTAAGCGAATCTTTTGAGTTCCAAACTGGGTAGCTGATTTAATTTAGGCATTTTAGAGAGTAATTTTATCGTTCAATACGTTTTAAATTAGATGTTTTGAAAATACAACAGTGTTTCGAATGCAAATTCGGTCGGGTGTTACTGCCGTGCTAAGCGCAAAAGTCGTATCTGCAGACGACTTCAAAAGGATAAATCGCCGTTAAAAGTTTTGCTTTTCTATGTATTTTATTCAGGTGAAACTTTTCCAAATAATTTTTTAAACTATTTCCCATGGACAAATGGCCACAAATAACTGTATTAAGGTGAAATATGTGACAGAGAATCATGTGCTGACCGTAACTCAATTTTAACAAAATGTGCAGATACGACTTTTGCGCTTAGCACGGCAGTGTAGTTTTGTTAAAAAGAGTGTTAAGAGTGAATCAGAAAAAATTAGTTGTTCTGCTTTGAATCTGTGACTTTGATTTTACATCACACTGCTGCGGTCATACGAATCACTTAGAATTAAAGGTTTGAGTTGGGTTGAATTAAGTAACGTCCTCGAAGCTTCGTTGTATTGTATCTGTTTTTTTTTTGGAGGTGTCCACAAGGAAGAAGGGAATGTCGCAAGCCATACAGTAAAAATAAAAATAAAGCTCTCGCAAGGTATTTTTATTTTTCTTGTGAGGAAGAAAGCGATTAAGACCACAACCTTTTGGAGAGCACAACCATCTTAAACATAAGTTTCAATCAATCGCGCAAACTTAGCTAAATCACGAACTCAAACTGCACCATGCCAAAAAAACCTGCCAGAAATGAAGCCAAATACAGACCCTCCTCCCCCTCTAAAGTAAGAAAGTGGTGGTCTCGTTTTGATTACCACTATCTTATCTTGTTCAGAGTCAGTTTTTTTAGGGCGCCTATTTTTCGAGATCCTTTTTACACCTTTAGAGCTCTGGTTTTGGGGTGAGTTCATCAGTAACTGAAGTCGCTTTGCCATTTCTCTAAGGGTATAAGGAACTCTGTATTTGCGAATTGCATCGTATTTAATCGGAATTTTGTTTCGAACCGCCTTTTTATAGAAAAAATGCAGTATTTCTTATGTGGGAGACATTAATTAAAACTGGAAGAACAAATAAAAAACTTCGCATCAACAAATACTAACACTTTATTAGCTATAAAATTTCGTTTTCGTGTTTCGTCTTTCGTAATAAAATAATATTATGCAAATTTGGGAATAAATATTTTAAATTGACATATTTTATAGACAATGCAAAGGCGTTTACCAGCCATTTCTTTAACCGGCTAACGAAAAGTATATTACTTGAATGTTGTTTCAATATATCGTGAACAATTTTATTTTCACTCACCCTCGTGATCTACAATTTTAATATATACAATAATTTGAGTTGAAAAAAAACATAGATTATCATCCTAAGGAAAATATGTTTTATTTCATTAAAAAGGAAACGAAGTAGCAAATTATCATCTAATTTCAAATGACCAAGTGGCAATTTGCTACATCACTATAACCGTAACGTAACCAGAGATATGAATAATGTATCAAGGAAGAATATGTACAGTGAAATATAAATAACAGGAAGTATATTTTCATGTTAGATGAAATTTTAATTGCATGTATATAAATAAAGATCAGAAAAAGCAAAACACCGAAACGAATTCATTTCTGAGAGCTTTTATCGATTCTGTGGGCTTCAATCGATTAAAATACATTCCCCAAGCTATAAGCAGCACTTTTATTCTCCATCGAAAATCTTTTAGAGAAAGAACATGTCATGCGGCGCGAAAGAGCTAATAATTCATTTTCCAGCACTATGTGCGGTCTTGTCTACTTTCGAGTTGATTCATTTGTAAGAAGTATCACTTCCAGATGTTCGACCCCATTTTAGTTGGAAATCCCCCGCTCAATAAAGTTACAGTTAGCAAAAAAAAGGCTGAAGAAAGAAAAAAAATCTGTTCTTTTAAGGAAAAAATATTTTCCTTTATTTTGGATACACGTATTGAAGTTTAAACTACGGAATAAAATAAAATTTACTGTATTCGAGGAAAAAAATTAACTTTCTGATACTTAGAAATAAACAAGAAACAGGAGAAATCTTTCATTCGAAAAACGTTCAGAATTTTAACAAGCTACTGACAACTTTAAGAGTAAAATGCTTTTTTTTTTAAATACGTACACGATACTTCAGCCGACTAATATCATCTTCATTTCTTCATTGAATTGTTACTTTAGAACTCACATTTCATTTTTAAAAAGTAACTTTTTCAGAGTATAAAAATATGGTACGTCATTAGTGATGCGCGATAGGCAAGTATTATCAATCACTAATTGCCTACTTAATTTTGAGAACAAAGAAATATTTCGCAATGATATTGTAAATCGTCTGTTTGTGACCTGTGTTATTTTACCGATAATCGTCCTTTTTTTTCCTTCTTTTTTTGTGTGTGTGTTGCTAATAGTCTAGAAGAAATTTGATAGAGGCATCATTTGTTGAGATTTTTTTTTCTTTTTACTTTATTTATCCATTCTATCAAAGAACAAAAATATTGAATTTGAAGACATAGTCAATAATTAGTCATTTATTTTTCATCTACTTTTGATATAAGAACAAACAAATATTATTGACGATACAACACTCATTTTGAAATGCAGCTACTGTAACGGCAAAGTACAATTATGCTTATGTGCCGAGATTACAGTTGTCTTAACACGCTCCAAAGGCGAGACTTTAAAAGGCTTTTAACGACACACTAATAAAGAATTAGCTTCATTTGATTGTTATAAACGAATTTGGATAAATGTGTGGATAAAATTTGGATAAAATGTCTTTGTCAGCCAAATGTTGTTCAACATTAATGTTTTTAACTTAAACTACAGTCATTATGATAACTGATCTAGGTATAAAACAAAGTTCAGTTTTACTTAATAAATTTTACTACTGATTTTGGGTAGAATTTTAGTACTTAAATGTTTTTGTTTCCTATTTCGTATTTATACGCCATTTATAGAAAAAATTAAGTTGTTGATTTCCTTCGTCGAGTCTATATATATATTGACACTTGATAGACTCAATTTGTTGATAGAGCTCACTTTCAAAACGATAAAAGCTACTCCTGACAGTTTCTTAACAGTTATGCATTTAGATAGATATGCTGTTACGGTCTTTTATTTCATTCGTGAATCTTGAAAATCCAAAGCAGCAGCAAGTAGAATATTAAATTTCAAACTCATGGTGAAATTGTGAAAACTAAATAGTTAATTTTAAGAATATTTAATTGCTGTTTTTTCACCAATAATCAATCTATATGAAACAAAAAATGTTAAATACAAAAGAAAATTTAAAAAAATTCAATTATACTGTGTACATGTCTTAAAATGCATTTTCACTACGACAAACCGTTTTTTATGTATATGATACATAAATGCATACATACATATATACATACATACATTCATAAACACACACCTACTTACATACATGCTAAAGTCTCGAATGTAAAATTCCCAAGGAGCCGTAATCGCGAGGAAATCTAGTAAAATATAAGTAATAGAAATCAAAAATCGCCCCATCCTTGAACGATTTCGGGATCAGCTCTTGTAAGGGTGGGTCCCAAGAAGGATCAAGGAAACCCGCCATAAAAAAAAAGTTCATATATAGCCCTAAATAAATACTATTTCTTCATTGAATTGAAGAGACAAGGATGTGGGTAACACTTTCGAATCAGAGAGGAGTTTAAATAATCTTTAAATTAGTTTAAAAAAACTAAAAAATACGCTCTTTGATGCACTTCTAATGCATTAACATGCAATATAGTTAGCCTTTAGTATTAGTGATAGTATTAAACATATTACTATTATATTTGCAAAGAACGTGAATTTTATCTTTTATTCAGAGTTACGTACTTACATACAAACCCACATGTGAAACTAATAAAAGCGTATTAAAAGACATATTAAACTACTTTCGTGTGGCGATGAGAGACCTACACGATTCAAGCATAAGTAAGATGAATGATACACCAAATGAAAAAAAAATGTATTGCTTTCAACCACGATTACACCAAAAAATAGTGAAAAGTAGAAGCCTTTCAGAAATGTAATATTTAATGCCCAATAAACATGTTTTTGTTGTGATCATTAGGAAACTTATTTTACGGACAACCTTCGTACTGACGCACGCACATGCATGTAAGTAAATCAGTCATGATAAAAACCAACAAAAAGACTCGGAGAGGGTAAAAAAAACGAATTTTTGGTTGTCTATACAATTGCACTCAAAAACATGTGCACAAACGGGACGAACTAACTAGTAAAATTGGTTTATGTGTGATTAAAATGGAAATTGAAGCTGGACAATTGAATCGAAAATTTAGTTCGAAAAGTTGAGTTGTAAATCTTTCGTAAATACAATATTTTTTGTATTTTGTACAAGGAAATAAAAATCAAGGAATGCACTAGTTTTATTTCTGCATCAATAATTTACGCTTTTGTTCACCAAAGTAGTTTTTAATTGTCAGTTTTCTATTTTGAAAAGCATTTACAGTTGCAGTAAATGATATAGTTACAGCATTAAAATACTCTAACCCTCCCTTCATCAGCATTTGAAAATATCATACACCAACAGGGAAAAGTCAGAAAAGAATATACCGAAAAATCTCCTCCTTGCACAAACTCTGCTAGGTGAATAAACACGTGATATGTATGCTGCGAAAGGGCATTCAGAGAGCTTGTCGAAAATGGCTCGGATCTGATGACGGGGCAGCAGAGGCTTCAAGTTGAATTAGATCTCCCGGTGAGATCTGCATTTCCATTGAAAATTGCCGAAGCCGGGCTTAGGGATTTTGCAAGACAGACGTATGCGTCTATAAAGTGCAATTTCTTTATGCAAACGGGGCTGTTCGCGAAACTTTAAAAGTATATGACTCTCTGGAGCTTCAGGACAAGATAAACTGCTTTGGGTTGTTTTACATAAGTTAGAAAAGTTGTTCCATAATATGAAACCAATATTTTAAGACAAAAATCTTCTATTTAATCTCAATAATCATTTTAATTTTTTCATGTAAAACGGAGGTAAAATTTACGTTCTCAAAATATTATTCGGATAAATTTGTTGAATACATCGTTCCTAGAGTTCAGATACATTTTTAATTTTACTTAATATTGCGAAAGATTTTAAACATTTTAATAAAATCATTTTTAAATGATGAAGGATAACACTATACCTATGCAAACATTATTATTTAATTTAGTAAATAAATAATTCTTTGAAACTACATCTATTTAACAATTTATTTACAAAAGTTTTTTATTACGCTCACGTTGTAGCCATTATTAATATTGCCTACTTGAAAAAAAAATCAGTATTTTAAATATACAAGTTTTTTTTTTTTTTGCTAAATAAATACAGTAATCATTTTTTTAAATTGGCATAAATTTGCATTTGTTTCCTTTAGTATTTTTATTAGAAAATGTTATGGTGTCAGTTTTGTTAAAAATCATTAAAATTCTTTAAAGTTTTGGTTATAAAGGAGTATCAAATTCTAAAAATGTTTTTCAATTTCTAGAGTGCTAACCCAATGCACGGAGTTTTGTTAAATATAGTATACAGACTGAAAAAAGTACAAATTTAAAAATGTGTCCTTTGCACACACACAAAAAATAATCCTTAGAAATTTCAATGTGAAAGCAAAAAGTGATCATCAAGAAAAAGCTCTTTGAAGATCAGCTTTTAGTTGACGTTAGCGTGAGTGACCTAAGATCAGTTATAATTTTTTAAGCAATTGAGCTAGACCGATGAAACTTTTTTGAAGTATGCAATACACCGCCAATTCGGTTATTTCGATCCATGAACTGCAGTTTCGTGCTTATTATGCATTCATTATCTTGCTTTATACCCGAACTCTGCCTTAAAATTTACGAGTTGTACCGTACCAAGTGTGGTCGCTCGCTGGTATTCTAATTTCACATTAGCTAATAGTTTTTTTTTTTGGCTCTCTTTGTTCTATAAGAGGATTTTTGCCTCCAACTCGGCTACTTTCCTATTCCATGCTGATGAGTGCATAATAAGTATGAAACTGCAGTCCATGGATCTAAATAGCAGAGTCGGCGGTGTATTGCATGTTCCTGCCTAAGCCCTTGCTTAAAGGCGGTTACTCACTGCTTTTTTGAAACAGTTTGAAGTTCGAATATAAGCAATAAAAAACAACAATTTGGTCCTTTTTTTGGGTACCGTAACCCTTAACCCTATAACAGTTAATTTTTTTTTCTCCAGAATTTGGTCCAAAAAAGTAACCCTTTTTTACCGCATTTTTGTTTATTTAACATTTACCAGTCAATCAGGATAGAAAACACAATAGAGTGCAAACAATCTTTTACTGGTCACCTATCAACCATCTATAAGAATAATTCGCTACTCAAAATAGAAAAGATTCGGGCGAAGCACAGTGAATGCGAAATTGTAAAATATAATAGTAGAGATCAGATTGCCTGTATAGTGTACGGACATAACGGAAAAGGGTTTAAACAAGGAGTCTGATTTAACTCATTTATGCCCAAGTTTTTTTTAACCTTTTTTTTCAATTTTTATCTGCTTAAAACTCTTACTTGGAATGGTTTACATACATTTTAGGCTTAAAATAGTTCGCCGTTGCCATATTTATTAAGTTATTTAACGTCTTGTTTATGGGATATTTTGCAGATATGTGAGCAAAATACGACCTTACTTGACTTTACTTTTGCAAAGTAACATTACAGAAGGCATCTGTGATCAATTTTAAGCAAATCATTTTAAAATAGTTTAATTTTATGAAAAATAAGTTCGCAAAAAAAAATTACTTTCTGTGGCTACCCATGCTGGATCGTTGATTGACTGATTTGTCTGAAAATAGCTGTCAATAAATAAACTCTGATGTCCAAATAGTGGCTCTAACTGGTTTTCTCAAGAAGAAGGACTATTTAACTTGTTAAAAACAGCTTTAGTAAAATGATATACCCATTACAGGTTTTTGTATGCAGTAACTAACAAGCGTCCCGTTTTTAGGCTACTGGGCATAAATGGGTTTAAGAAAAATTACGAGTCAGTATTGGTATTTTTGCATCTACAGATTTTTTTCGTACTCATTATGGTACTTTGATCTTTACTTGATTCACGTTTTCTGATGCATTTTCGTAACTGTCATTAAGGACTTTTTTTGTCAAGTAAAAGAAACAAAATGAATACAGTACACTCTCGATTATCCGCGGAATTGGGTGTAACGGATATCGCGGATAATCCGAAAAAAGCATGGCATAAGGTTGAAGGAAGATAAAAAATGTCTCTTGCTTAAAAAAATTGCATTACACTTAAAACGTGATATGTACAAAGAGTGACGATAGGTACACATAAAAAATTATTTGCATTTGAGGCGTTCTCAAGAATATAAATCTATAAAGAAGTGGCATTTTTCGAAAACGGCCAGGTAAAATTATTTATTGAATGAAGTACACCGCACTCTTAGATAAGAAATGTTAAGAATAAACAAAATTTAAATTCGTGCTTTTCAAAAAAATAGTTAATGGGGGAGTTTCCTTCAGTCAAAAGTACTACTTTTTGTTTCTGAAATTGATAGAATGATACAAAAAAATAACATGGTCCAGGAAAATACTTTAATTTTCCCAACAGTTTTTTACTTCCTTTTACGTAGTAAAGGAAGTATTGTGATCACGAAAAAAATTTCACTCAAATTTCGGTCTAAATTTTAACTTTGCTCACCCCTGAATGAATGTCGCGTAGTTTTTTCGACCTGTCAGCACGTGCATATGTACCTAACGACATACAAACAGCCGAAAAATCAATTTCGACCACCCCCGAGTAAATTACGACGAGTTTTCTCGTGACGTCTGTATGTACGTATGTGCGGATGTATGTGCGTATGTGGCTCGCATAACTCAAAAACTATATGCCGTAGAAACTTCTAGCTTGGTATGCAGGCTCTGAGGGGGGTCTAGTTGTGCACCTCCCCTTGTGATTGCATTCGAATGTTCCCAAAGGGGTCTTTTACCCCTTTTTTGGGGTAAATCAATGTTAATTTCAATACAGACTCAAGGGATATGAATTGGCGCCACCACTTGGCGACATGTCGCCAAGCTTTTGGTCGCCAAGTGTTTGACGCCAACTTGGCGACATATCGCCAAGTTGGCGACATATCGCCAAGTTGGCGACAAATTTGGCGAAAAAATTCTTTTTTGAATTTGGGTTCAACTTGGCGCTATTGGCGATATTTTGCGAAAAATTCACTAAATGATATTAAAATCAGCAATATTTAGAAAAATAACCATTGTAAAATATTTTTTGCATTGCTTCGTGGTAGATTAGGGGAGTAAATATTTGAATTGTTACCTTTCTCACTCCAAGTACTTTTTTTAACACTTAAGGCAACTACTAAGCAATTTACACGTAAAAGGAAGTAGTGTGGGGTCCATACCAGATTTTTTATTATTATTTTTTTAAATACCCTACCTTGAAAACGGGGCGTGGTTTTTGTGACGTCACTGGTGCACCTAACAGCTCTCTTTCCAATAATAACACCATTTTGCTTGACTTCAGTTGTCCAATCGCAGGAATCGGTGACGTCACGACCTTCGTCATCTCACTACAACGAATTAGATTTCGCGCTTACGTGCACCACTGACGTCATGCGCAGATGTTTTTTTTTTTTCGGAATAGCATCTGCGCACCGGTTAAAATAATTCATAAAAATATATAACTGCGTCAAAAAATAAAAAATGGTCAATTCCTACGTTTTGAAGCATGTTCTTCCAGAAAAAAATACTTTTGAAATTTCGGAAACTCCCCCATTGTGTTTGTTTCTTTCCCGCGAGACCCTCGCGGATAATCCGATCGCGGATGATCGAGAGTTTACTGTACTATCTTCCGTTCTCTTAATTATCTGAGCAAGACTTAATTCAGAGACTAGTTCCTTGGATTCTAATCTTCAATATGGAATTCTTTAATTACAAATTGAATGTAATTAAATGAGTTGGACCATTTTAATTATCGCAATTGCAGACTAGAATGCTCATTTAAATAAACTAAGTAGATAGAAAATCGAAACATGTGATTATTCAATTTCCAGTAGTTCGTACTTAAATGTTACCCACCGTCTTAACTCTTACACGGAATCCATAATTAAAATACGACACTTGCCAGTTCCTAATTGCATACAATTAAATTAGTTACAAAAGTTACGATTCAGATGCATTTGAGAATGAGGCGGATTTTACATAGAATACACAATTTATTACTCTTAACGATTTTCCGGAACTGCATGGTAATTATGTATCTTTATGAAACCAGAACTCAAAGTTCGAATTCAATACTCAAGTGGGAAGTATTCTGATCTCTTATAATGTCAAATAAGCATAAATTTATACATACAATTATGAAGACATTTTATAAGTGTTTAAAACAGTTCTACAAGATGGAATCACTTATTTAAAAGCTCTTTGAGATTTGAGAAGCATGTATCTAGCTAATCCATTCAAGCTCTTAGCAACAGAAACTAGTCAAAATGTTAAAAGCTGCATACATTCTAACCGCATGTTTTGTTTTACAAAGGTTTTTAGGTTTTAACCCTTTGAGGCGTCATAACTTCCTTTGAAGACACCCTGTCTTTTGTTTTTCAGCCAACTGAAACAATGGCTCAGTTGGCTGAAGAAAAAAAAAACACCTGGCCTAAAGGCATGAAATGAAACCATGTTCTTTGATAGGTTATAGATAAGAATTATTTCTTCTCCTAATGTTTATTAACTCAAAAAAAAAAAAAAAAAACTGCAACGAAACTCACAATAAGGAGCTTTTTAATCGAAAAGTTGTTCAAAACACTTTTGTTGCAGTTTATGATAGGTTTATAAAAATTTAAAAATAATGAAAAGAAAATTTTGAAAAACACAAAACGTTAGCAATCAGCAACGTTACATTCGTTTTAAAACAATAAAATGCACCACAGCTGTGTTTTATTGATATTTGTTGATAAAAAATTGCAATCTTGAAAAATGTTTATCATACACTCATCTTTTACCCTTAACATAACACAAAGCCAACAGCACAGCTTTTAACTAACATGCGTGAATCTTTTTTTCTTCAAATTATTTTCAGCTTTGCTGAGTTATTTCTGAAAAAAAAAAGTAAACGCACGAAATACAAATGATAATCAGGAACATATTATTTTAAAAATTAAAATCACGTGTTTTCTATGAAACATAAGTTAATCTCCTCAGTTTTGTCTTTCCAGCTGATGCCTAAATTAACGAGTGAGTGGAAAACTGGTAAATATTATTTCCCTCAAAGTGTTACCAATAAAAAGCTAAAACTTGCAAAATGGGAGAAATGTTTTTTGCACACACAGTCATGCTTTCTATTATAGCTGAAGTATATGGTATGTGTATGACAAAGTTTCCTTTGGAAAAGATTAAATCATTTACATTACTATATTGATGTTTTAATTCCTTTCCTTCCCTTGTATTTATTCCTAATTATAGCACTGTTCCGGTTAGAAATGAATAAAAAAGGCCTTTGAAAAGGTCTTTAAAGACAGGAAAAGACGACATGAATTGATGATCACCTTTATTGAACATTCTTCCTAGAATCGTAAATTTTCTGAAATTTTATTTTTAAATCTCACAATATGTGCTCAAATTTTTTGTACGCTTTTCTTAAGGGGCTGTCCTGTCTCTCTTTTTCAATCATTTTGACGCTCCCCCCCCCTTTATCACAAATTGTCACACTTTACCTCACCCCCGTTTCTGTCACATGTCACCATATGCTTCATTTACATCTCATAAAAAATACGCAATGTCACATTTCTTGTTAAACCCACCGTCCACCATGTCAAAAACTCATAATTAACCCCTTGTCTAACCACAAGCTGTCTGTACATGCTTTATGGGTTGTCATGTTACTTTTTTTAATAATTTGACCCCCATACCCCTTTATCACAAATTCTCGCACTTTACCTTACCCCCTTTATGTCACATGTCACGCTATGCTTCATTTACACCTTACAAAAAATAAGCAATGTCACATTTGTTGTTACCCCTCACCCTCCACCTTTAAAAAAAACTGTCACCACTAACCATTCTCCTCAAAGCTTGGCATCATTTACGAACATCCTCTTAATACGTTTTCCATTAATAAAATTTTCCAAGTATATAGTCTAATTTTAACACATAACAACAAATATGAAGTAAAATAAACAAGTTCTAAATTTTAACACAAAAAATACTGAAGGTAATGTCGAGCTATATGTATGAAATGTAACATCTAGATTAATTATTTGTCGGTATGAAATGTGATTCGCTTCGTATTATGTGTAAAAAATATGTCTGACTTTGTGTTATCTCAACTATAACCTCTTAATATAACATAAAACTCCCATGAAAACGCGAGACTGTTCCAGGAAATAGTATTCCCCAAGCAATAAAACTTCCATTCTCCTCCTTTATGGAGAAAATTTCCGCTGCCACCTTAGGGAAACAAATATTATCTCCAGTTTTATTAACGTCACCGCAATGAGACCATATATCAAGTTTGCGGTGGAAATTCGGCGAGCATGGAGTATGTGCTTTGATCAAAAATTAAGCCACCCGGAAAGAAAATTCCCATTATGGAAATTTCAGCTAGAAACTTTCCGACATATAAAAGCTTTAAAATTCTGAGCACACGTTTTTGATTCTACTGAAATGTTTTTCGCCCACGTGAGGAAACATTTTTAGAAAAATTTAGTTTTTAAAAGTTGAGTACTATGTTAATTTAGTATCAAAGTTATAGTTTTCTTTTTCTACAACACGTACTTGGATGATTGTTTCCAAACGATATCAATTTTTTTTAAACTTTAGTAAAATATATTCATAATTATTTTATTCACACACAAAAAATGTAAATAAAATAATAGTTTAAGATTCAAGTCTAAATTTTTTATGTTGCTAATTGACACTGTATTCCTATGTAGCATGCATAATGCTTAAACGTTTCGAAAACGTTTTAAAGAGGTTGTCAAAACGTTGACAACCATTTTAAAACGTTCCTTAAACTAAATTTGCTACCTGCACTATGAAAATTAATTTCTGAGACCTTTCAGACACTCTTCATAATGTGGAGGGGCTTTCTTTCCATTTCATCTAGGCGAAGGGAAAGTGGGATGAGTAGGGGAAAGTTGCCCAAAACGGGATAGGCGGGCAAAACGGGATAGTGGGCGTTGGAGCTTGACTGGTGGTACTATCTCGTAGGAGACAGGCTAAACTGGTTCCCGACCGCCATGGCAGCATACTCAGTTAATATCGCAACTCTAGTTAATATCGCAACTAGTATTTCACAAAGAAATATTTTTTCAAAGTTTTCAATTGCGATTTTTACTTACTTTTTACTTTTTTCGACTGTAGAACAACTAGAATTGTGGTTCTCCGTAATTCGGAACAATTCCGGTAAGAACTGTATTTTGTTCATAGTTCTTTTAGCAATAATTTCCTGTACTTAAATATTGCTAGTGAGTGGCGGTTCCGGAGTCAGCCCTTTATGTTGTCAAAAGCATCATGGTCGGGCAAAACGGGACACTTTTAGGGTGCCCAAAACGGGATACAATTTTGATGTGTCCCGTTTTACCCGACCATTTCCATTAATGTTTTTTCAATGTGTTTAAGCAGCACGAAGCGAGCTAGAGGTTCGCAAGTGGATGTTCCACCATCCTGACAAAGGTATTACTATCTACGAAGTAGGAAATATGTTCAATGCAGCATTTCAACGAGCAGCTCTTGTCGAAACTGCTGTGAATGGGTTCACGAAAACAGGCATTTTCCCAAATAATCCCAGATGTCTTTCCTGAATATCTCTTCGCTTCCTCTCTTCCAACAGATCACCCATTGCTGGATGCTCAGAACATGACGTCCTAACACCCATTAAATCTGCAACAAAATGAGATCAGATCCGAAGGATCTTCAAATTCAGTCATAGCATCTAAGAGTTTGTTATCATCACAACCACTAGAGATAGTATTGAAAGAATCACTTAGTGCAACGATAACACTAGCACAAATGCAGGCCTTATCCAACCGTTCACTTCAACAGGAGTCAAAGGACTTGGACTATATTGTCGCCCTTCACTGCCATTTTCCATATCATCCAAAGAAATTCTACCTCCACCACGAGTGATTGGACCAAGTATTCGAAATAAACACGATAATAGAAGAGGGAAAACAGCATTTATAACAAGAAGCCCATATAGACTTGAGTTGGAAGAAGAAGAACGAGAAAAAAAAAGAACGAAAAAGAATTTAAAAGCTGAAAAAAAAAAAAGGCTGCCAAAACAAGTCTCTTGAATGTTCTGAAAACAAAACAAATGAGGCGTAAAAGAAAACCAGGTGGAGATGCAAAACAGGCATATAAATTTTTAAAATGTTGCTCTGAACCTGAAAAAACCCCACAAACATCATTTGCAAAAATGGAAGAAAATGGACGTAACATGAAAAAAAAAAAAAACAGTTAGCCAAGGTTGGACGTCGTCGTCTTCAGAAGAAGAAACTGAAAAAGATGATGCATGTATTTTCTGCAACGCTCTGTATTTTGAATCGAAATCTGGAGAAAGAAGCTGGATACAATGCTCGAGCTGCCAGGAATGGGCCCACAAAGCTTATTCCAAAGCATACAAAGAAGACGATACATTTTTATATGATTTCTGTGTTATGTAAGTTTCCAACTTTACAATTACGTAGCCTATTTTTGGTCTAAAAACTAAATCAAAAGTAAAATCAGTACAAAATAATAACATACAATTCCGTATCCGTTTTACCCACTCTTGGTTGGGTAAAACGGGATCGTATAAGACTTTTTGAAACCAGTATTTTTCACATAAATAATACCGAACAAATATGACAAACGTATTTTTAGTAATGCAAAAGGTGTATACTTTTAAATGCCGTCTAAGTTTGGAATGTACCTTGTACACAATAAGAAATAAAGTGAAGAATAGGTTAGGTATCCCGTTTTGGGGTACTTTCCCCTAGCATTCTTTTTCTGACGCAAATAAAATATATAAAAATCTACAAAGATAAATGCGATATAATTTGTTACTTGGATTACATGTTCACCCGAAATTAAGTTATAATTAGTATTCAGTTGCATTAACAATAACAAAATGTGTGAAACTTTATTTCTGGTAAATTTTATTTGCCTTAAGGTCAATATTATCCGTTACAATCTGTACCACAATGGAAAAGACTTTTAAGATGAAGTAAAACATTCTGAATTAGGTTTAAGAGGGGAAAAGGTAAATATATAACTTCCACTTGATAGAAATGATTACGTCTCACATGAATAAGAAATTTAAAAGTCTGCACATGTTTGAATTCGTAAAAATTCACGACTAATCGAAACTTTTCATTTGGTAGAAATAATTACGTTTAAAGTTAATAGGAAATTAAAAGTCATTTCATTAAGGAATTCGTAAAAATGCACGACTATTTAAAACCTTATTCCTTAAAAAACGAAAATAAGAAAACAATTTCATTCGTCATTTATTTATTCTTTACAAATTACGAACTAGTGACTGTGATGGGTTTCTGAGAAAAATTGACTCGACTACTTTTAGATTTTTGGCTACGAAAGGAAACTACTGCTGGCTCATTTATTTCTCTTTACTCTAAAATCAAACAGAAACAGAAGAATACACAAAGGCCGAGATCGAGGGAAAAAGAACGAATTGTTGACTTTCAATATTTACTCGAGTTGCAGTTCGTTACAATTGAGTCCTTGTCTCCTGTATCAGTTCTTTTTCGTCTCAAAGATCAACATAATTCTACAAATTTAAACCGGTCAAATCCACCCCCCCCCCTTTTTTTAGTGGAAACCCTCTTCTTGTTCCATTTCTGTTTTTAATAATTACTAGAAAAATGTTCTCTTGTATTTAAATTCACCGCCATATGAGATTTCGAACATTTGCATTTATAGAAGCTTCGTTGAACTTTTCAATAATAAGAAGAGGCAGACACTCTACATTAAATAAATAAATACATACCTTTGTGTTTTAAAAAAAAAAGTAAAAATACAACGTTGAAAAGCACAAATACGCAGGAATACCATAGTCACGTGACTCAAAAAATTGTGAGCAATTGTTTTGGATACAAAGACAAGACATTTTGTTGGATGTCTTTGCATCCATCAGCTCAAAATTTTCGCATTGAAAAGGGCTTTCCTTGCAACACCGAAACTCATGTCTACAGAACTCCTACCCTTTACAACACTTCCAGGGTCTGAGAGGTCTCAAAAGCTATAGTTTCGAAAAAAAATCAGATGTGGCCGAATCTCGAATTCTGCAGAAAGATGTCTTTTCTTCCAGCTTATTGTAGAACTTCAGTTCAGGTGACCGACCTCGCACACTTTACAGGCTTACCTGATCAGCTACAAAATGCCACTATGGATCTCTAGAAAGACCCGTATCTTTAATTAGACTCTGAGTCAGCAAGGTATGATGAAAAGAAGAGCTATGAAAAATGCTTTTCTCTTTAAGTCGGGACAGACACTGCAAGAAATAAGTTGTTTTTACAATAAAATGCTGAAAGATGAGGTTTCAGTTTAAAACTGTAAAAGGGCAGTAATAAACTAAAACTAGCTATTTAACAGTTTATTACTGTAAAGCAAGCAATTTTAGTTTATTACTGTAAAATTAACAATTCCACAGTTTATTACCAAAAAACTATCTGTATTATACTGTAAAAACTACAGTGTAATTCCGGCAGTAGAGGTTCCAGTTTAAAGCTGTAAAATGCAAAGTAAGAAACTGTAAAAATAGCAGTTTTATATTTTACCGCTGTAAAACTAGCAATTTTACAGTTCGTTACTGTAAAAACAACCGTGTGATACTGGCAGCGGAGGTTCCAGTTTAAAACTATAAAATGCACAGTAATAAACTGTGAAACTAGCAATTTTACAGTTTATTACTGTAAACTAGCAATTTTACAGTTTATTACTGTAAACTAGCAATTTTACAGTTTACTACTGTAAAATTAGCAGTTTTACAGTTTATTACTATAAAATTAGCTGTATTATACTGTAAAAACAACATTCATATTTTACAGTGTAGGCAGCATCAGCCCTCTAGCAGACCAATAAAAACTAGCTTCATTATGAAAGTTGTCTTGAAGTCTAAGAAAGAGAGCCCATGGCAACTGGTCAAGTGCATAAAGTCCATAAAAGTGAATGAAGAGTACAGGGCACAGTCGGGGGTACTGGCTACTCCAATGCGGCAGAGGTGGCCTTCTAGAAAGTCATGTCCAGTTAAAATTCCAAAATTAGCAATAAAAATCGAGCGTAGAATTCTCATAGGAAGAGGGTAGTGCTATAATGTACTCCAAATTTTATCCTTCGCCATCTCAGTCTAATTGACTATCGAACATAAGTTCACTTACCATGATTCGGACCTGGGACTCCCGGTTGCTCTTAGAGTCACACGCGGCTTTTCTTCGAGCTGAATCTAACTTTCTTCAGCTGGACTTTAATCTAGTCTAACTTCGAAGAAATTGTGTTCACAGTTCACAAACAGAAATAATGTGTATGGTTTTCAAAAACCGAGAGAAAAATTTAAAAAATCGCAATAAGTGTTGGTTAAATGTTTTACATACATTTTTGTGCGACTTGATTTACCTCAATAGGGTCATTGCACAAAAATGCCACCATTTTGCTCCGTACGTGACGCTCATATATTTTAATAAAAAGTAGTAATTTTAAATGATAATGAGCAAAGTTTTTTGCCTAAGAATTCCCACACCGGTGTCTGATTTTTTAACCACGAAAATTTCTTTCACTACCCATGAAAATCACTTATTTTTGATAAAATACATGACCGTCACGTGCGGTACAAGTTGGCACTTTTTCTTTTCAGCCCGATAACGTTGTGAAGCAATTATTCAATGTGAAGCGTAATTTCACAAGTTTTTGCGTATCATGTAAAAAAATGTCATTTTTATCATAAAGAAAAATGAAAAATACATTTTTATATTCAATACTTTGAGAATGCAGTGCGGCAATTTATAAAGCATGAAAACCAAACTGCTGCTCTTTTCAACCTCATGCGTGCCTGCATCTTGGTAAAAACATAAACAACCAATACACAAAAAACTGCGAATTTCATCCAGAAATACTTTCTTCTCAATGTTCCAAAACCTGAAGCATAAAATAATCCAAAACAAGGTAGCCATATGTATATACAGCCTGTCGAAAGATCTAAAGGTTATTCTGCCAGGGGATACGTTTGATCCTCGGAAGCGAAATAAATATCCGCAGTGGAGAGCATAGATAAAGGATCAGCCGAAAATGCAATTTCTCTACGCAAACGCACTGTTTACACTGAAGGAAAAGTTCCGATTTTTTTTGGTCGCTCCAAAGTAAGATGCATGACTGGAAGATTCGACTCAAGAGATTTTTGAAAGCTCGACTCTTTGCTGTTCATTGAAAATGAGCATTTTGTGCATGGCTACTATACTTACTTTTCCCGGTTATGGGTTGGAATTTTTCGTTGCCGTTCTGATAAAAAACATATTGATGTAACGCGTTTATTGATGGAGCCACGTGATAAACTCAAGGGTATTTTGAATGAATCTTTTTTCTTTTATTTATGAATTCCGTTGAATGTCGTTTTTGAAGTTTTTTTGGAAATACAGTGAACTCTCACTTATGCGCCGGCCCAAGGGACCAACAGAAATAGGTGCATAAGTGAGAGACGCATAAGTGAACAAGCCTACTTAAAAGTCTAAAATGAAACATAAGTTCTAATGAGAGCATGAATAAGAATGTTTCTATAGAAAATGGTCATATTACTACGGTTTGGCAACTGCTGTAACCTAACTACAATGATAAATAGAAAACATAAATTGTAGCATTCCTAATCACAAACTGGTCCTTTTAAAACGATTCATAATAGATAATTGTCCCCCTTCGAACTCTAGTTCATGTGGAAAAAAATGCCTTCCGTGAGCAATAAAAGCGAATGATTAAAAAGGAAAGTGAAGAAACATGCTCATTTTTTAAGAAAATAAATTCAACTGTTTACATTTTTCAAAAAAATCGGCGCATAAATGAAATATTTATCTTTAGAGCGACGCATAAACGAATAAAATTATCATTATTTTACTATGGAATGCGCCGGGACCACTAAAAATCGTCGTATAAGTGAAAGAGGCGTATAAATGAGGCGGTGCATAAGTGAGAGTTCACTGTAGAGAGTAACAGTTTATTTTTTTATCAGGCCTATCATTTATCACAGGAGTCAGGGTATTAATTACCCGATGACTATGAAAAACTAATTTGCTTATTTTTTGTTGTTTCCTGGTAAATATTAAATTAAGTACCTCCCCTACCCCATCCCTTTAGAAAAATTCGGTGAAAAGATTACATTATATTAAGTAGGCCGTCTTAGAAAAAATATTGATGTAGCTCGTATATTGATGGAGCCACGCGATAAACTCAAGGGTATTTTGAATGAAACTTTTTTTTTCTGAATTCCGTTGCATGTCATTTTTAAAGTTTTTTTGAAAATAGAGAGTAACAGTTTATTTTTTTATCAGGTCTATCTTTTAATGGGAGTCATGGCATGGTGTTAACTACCCCCTGATTATGAAAAATTAATTTGATTATTTTCTGTTGTTTTCCGATAAACTTTAAATTAAGTACACCCCCTTCCTTAAGAAAAATTTGGTGAAATGAAGACATATTACATTAAAATCAGTGAAATGAAGACATATTACATTAAGTAGTGCATTTTAGAAAGGAAAATTCATAAAAGTAGTTCATGAATTTACGAATAAATATTTCTGGTTTTTATTTGCGGAGAAATGGCAAACAATTTATGCTCTTTTCGATTTATATATATTTAAAATGTAGTGAGAAAAGTATTGGATTATTGCAGAGTTAATAAAGTTTCAGATATAAAAGATAATAAAAGTTTGAAGCGAAAAAAATATTCAAATAATACGAAATGTAACTTTTTATACGATTCTTAGGGGCCTTAAACTATGTGTAAAGAAATTATGAACATAAAAAAACAATTCGAACAAAAAAGTTTGACGTTAGTAAGATCAATATTCACCGAGATATAAAACGCAGCCTTTTGTGACTTACATCACTTTTACACTCGCTGTCAGCAACGCGATTTAGGGGAAAATGTACGTTCCTATCTCACTTTCTGCACTGAATTTTTTGAGATGGGAAAAAGCCTCAAAAATACACATTTTTAAGTTTTCAGTTCCGTTGGCACTCCCGAAGGCCATTGCTTCTTTTCTTTCTTTTTTTTTCGGTACATATATAGTTACTTATCTTGTTTTTTCCCTTCCAAATAAAAAAACACATTTGACAAAAAATACTGAGAATATAAAAGCAAATTTCAAATTTTCAAATCTGCGAATATTAAATTTCTAATTTACTGCAATTTTATAATGTAACTATTAACGGTTACAAATTGTCAATGAAGTTTGTAAAATAAAGCCAAAAATAAAATCATAGTACGGACGAACATATGATGCAACCAAATATTTTTTTCTTCACTTAGAAAATTTATAACAACATCTTTTTAGGACAAAAACTCATAATCAACTGACACAGAAGGTTTTGTTTGCAATCCGCGAAGAAATTATTCGAAATAATTTTCATAATTTAGTTTCTCGCGTTCAATCACAATTAAAAACTTTCTTCCTATTGCTTTGAGATAAACAGATACTTCTCGAATAAATATTTTCGTTAATGAGATAGAAATATCTCATAAAATTGCATTTGCTTCTAGTTTACTAAAGAAAGCGAACAACATTTGGAAATGACATCCAACTTAAATTAAGTTGTTACACAACTTGAACTTGAGAACTTCACCATCCGTAAAATTAATGTGAGGCAGAGATTTGAAATACTATTCGGGAAAAAGAGGCAACTTCGCCATTATACTCTATTTGAGAGTGCCATTAAAAATTGTTGTTTTGTTTCGGAAAGTATAATTTTAAATAATGACTTTGAAAGGTTTCTCGAAATTAGTCTGGAATTTAATCTGACTTTTCTAGATCGAGTACTAATGGAGTTTTGAATTATCAAAATATCTATGTTTAAACTTGCGTTTTTCAAACTTTCAACTTCATTGAACCTTAAAGCTCGGTTTTTAAATTTGTTGTGGTTTTTTTTTTAATTTTTCACGTAATGTGTGACTATAAAACAAAAGATTAAAATACTTTATCGTTTGATAAAACTTCATTGAGAATGTTTCAACTTTCACTTGTGGAGTTTTCTTTAGAAGTCTTTAAAAAAAAGAATGCCATGGAATTTTAAGAGCTTACTCATAACTGAAAAACTTCAAAATTTCTTAAAATAAAGTAACATTAATGCAGCAATTCACAACTGTATGATAACACCCCAACTCCCTTTAAAACCTAACAGAGAAAAAAATCCGGTCGCTTGAAATTCTTTTTAAAGAAATCTAAAAACTTTTTCCACGATGTTTGTGCTTAACATTTATCAGAACTTTACACCTTCTGGAAACTTGTTCCGAGAGAAGAAAGAACATAAATTTGAACGTATCCCTTTCTAGACCTCCGGGCCGCATTAACGAAAGAAATACATTTATTGGGATACAGATATAGCCTGCCGAGAGATGTGTAGATCTGTGAAAAGAAGTCGCGTTCAGCGTAAATTAGATTCCAGAAAACGATATAAATATCGTGAATGCTAAAAGGAAAAGTCGGCCAAAAGGATCAGAAGAAAATGCAATTTCTTTATGTAAACGTGGCTGTGAATTGTTTGCGCATGGAAAAGAGGCTGCGCTGAAGTCTATGTGAGTTGAGTTGAGTTGAGCTGGGGGTAAATATTGTTCAGAATTGAAAATATGATCTTGGGTTTCGCATAAAATATTTTTGATAAACTATTTTACATTTCCTTGGGATATTTATGGAGCAATGGCGAAGGTTGAATGGATAGCCTTTTTTATTCTTAGTAATAGTTTTTAATTTTTTCAAGATTTTTTTAAACAAATATTTAAAAGGAGAAATATTAGGAAGCGTTAAACCCAAAGACGCTTGATTTATTTATTTTTATTTTGTTTTTTTAGTTATCTATTTTATTTATTTGTTTGTTTATTTATTTATTTACTTTTTTTGAGAGAGAGAGAGAGAGTTTTCCTCGATAAAACAGCAAAAATAGCGCATTGTTAACAAAGTTGTGTTTTCTCTTTTTATTTCGACGTTCATTAAAATAAAAAAATTAGGTAAAGGAATTCATGCGTATTGTTTTCAACAATTTCCCACCTATAAACGTGGGGCATTTTATTTTCCCAGGGGTGGATTTACCATGTCGAAACTGTCTCAAGTACTAGGGCCTCCCATGACCATTAGGGGCCTAGAAAGGGATTCAAAAACACGCATGATAAAACTATTACAAACTTCTGTGATAGAAAAGGGACATCTAAAATAGCCTTGTGACGTGGCTCCAATCCAGTAAATGCGCTATTGAACTTGCCATATAGGGCGAAAGAGGTAGCAGGTTCTTCCGATGCAGATTGTATGCTTCTTTATTACAGGTAATATTGTAGAAATGAAAAGACATCCGTCCCAAGCGTGGAATTCTCGAAAAGAACTGAAAACTTGCAGAATTAACCATCATTTTTAATAACAAACATTTAAAGTAAATAAACCTTTTCACTGAGTCGGTTTAATGACCAGTTTTGAAATAAAAAAAATAATGTATACGTGTAAGCTAAATTGACTGGATTTTTTTTTAGCACAGACAATTGATTTTTATTTTTAAAGCTGATGCGCGTGAATGCTCACATTAACGTTTTAAAAGAAAATGTTTCCTTCATAAAGGGTCATTCCATGTCAAGTGTACGAGGCGTCCCCACTCGACCCCCTCCGATTTTGATGAAAATTTTTTTGGAAGTACATATAAGACTTGCATGAAGCCATACCAAATGATAGCTCCGTAAGTCTTATGGTTCAGCCAATAAAAATTATTGAAAAAAGGCCTCTTTTTCGTGTCTTAAAAAAATGACCAAATCGTCAAGTTCGTGCTTTTATTGCTCGCGACCTAAGACGATTATCAGGCTCAAATTTGGTGATTCTGATCACTGTTTAGTGTAGAATAGCCTACTTGTGTAACAAAAGCTCCATGCACTGTAGATTTTTTGCAATTTGCTGCCAAAGTTGGTAAAAAATCGTATTTTGGCAAATTTTGACCTTTGGTTATCAGCTTGTATCTGCCGAGAGAATGACTTTCTGAAGCTAATTTTTTCCTCGTTTGTAGCCTGATAGTTCGTCCGAAAGGTGTGCAAGTGGCATCTTGATAGCTCAAATAATTGCTGAATTATGCGAGTTGCAATTCCAGTCAAAAAATTTTTTTCTCAATTTTGTCTCAATTTCAAAGAGCAATATCTCAAAAGGGTCATCTTGAATTTCAATTTTCTTTACATCATTGGAAAGAGCACATTTTTCTTAAATAAAAAACGTTGGTTTTATTTTTGAGACAAGCCAGTTTTAAGGGGATATTGCAGATCAAAAATGTGTACTTTATTCCACGTGAAATCAAAGAAAAAGAGACATAGACCTTAAAAGTTCATGTCAGTTTGTTCTATTAATATTTACAGGAGCTATTGTACTTATGTTCTGATGAAAAAACCCTTTTTTAGATATTTTTGAACTTTAGTTTTTGTGTGCTCATCCGTAGAAACTCAAGAAATGGCAAAAAATAAAGTTTCGTTTTTAACAAAAAGAATTATCTTTTTATCGCTTCTATAAGAGCTTGAGTCTTTTAGTATGTGTTAGTTTAAAGCTCTTGAAATAGAATTTCGGATGATATGTCACTTGGCAAGGTTATAGGTCATTAATATTTCAAGGTCATAAAAAGCATTTTCCCATTTTTCATCATTTTTCTTTATGGGCAAATTGCAATCATAGGCTTATCCAAACACATCCTCGGCAATATAAAGAATGGATTTTCAATTACTACTTATCATATTTTCAATCACTATTGTTATCATTTACATGACGGAAATAATTGCAATATTAAACTCTATCGAAAATTTTCGTTATTGCTTTTTAAAATAATTACTTTGCAGTCCCATTACACATATTTTTCATCACACTATATTAATTGTTTTATTTATTTATTTATCTCATTTATTAATAATTTTTATTTTTAATTTTTTGAAAACGGAAACAATGCTTTTATGACCTTAAAATATTAATGTCACCTTGCAAAGTGACATATCATCCAAAATTCTGTTCTAAGAGTTTTAAGACAACTCTTGGAAAAGACTCAAGCTCTTATAGCAGCGATAAAAAGATAATTCTTTTTGTTAAAAACGAAACTTTATTTTTTGCCATTTCTTGAGTTTTTACGGATGCGCACACAAAAACTAAAGTTCAAAAATATCTAAAAAAGGGTTTTTTCATCAGAACATAAGTACAATAGCTCCTGTAAATATTAATAGAACAAACTGACATGAACTTTTAAGGTCTATGTCTCTTTTTCTTTGATTTCATGTGGAATAAAGTACACATTTTTGATCTGCAATATCCCCTTAAAACTGGCTTGTCTCAAAAATAAAACCAACGTTTTTTATTTAAGAAAAATGTGCTCTTTCCAATGATGTAAAGAAAATTGAAATTCAAGATGACCCTTTTGAGATATTGCTCTTTGAAATTGAGACAAAATTGAGAAAAAAAATTTTTGACTGGAATTGCAACTCGCATAATTCAGCAATTATTTGAGCTATCAAGATGCCACTTGCACACCTTTCGGACGAACTATCAGGCTACAAACGAGGCAAGAATTAGCTTCAGAAAGTCATTCCCTCAGCAGATACAAGCTGATAACCTATGGTCAAAATTTGCCAAAATACGATTTTTTACCAACTTTGGCAGCAAATTGCAAAAAATCTACAGTGCATTAAGCTTTTGTTTCAGAAGTAGGCTATTCTACCCTAAACAGTGATTAGAATCACCAAATTTGAGCCTGGTAATCGTCTTAGGTCGCGAGCAATAAAAGCACAAACTTGACGATTTGGTCATTTTTTTCAAGACACGAAAAAGAGGCCTTTTTTCAATAATTTTTATTGGCTGAACCATAAGACTTACGGAGCTATCATTTGGTATGGCTCCATGCAAGTCTCATATGTACTTCCAAAAAAATTTTCGTCAAAATCGGAGGGGGTCGAGTGGGGATTTTCTCGAAATTTGGGACACTTGACATGGAATGACCCTAAAGTTAGTTCTAATTGTGTTGACCATTACAAGAAAAGATAATGAATTAATTACTGAACATGGTAATCTGTAACCATATTCTATACGTTTTACTCAACATTTCAAGCAATCATAAGCATGCACACTAATGAGATTATTTATTCAACATTATATAACTACTAGAACTATTGCGTAATAGTTACAATAACAGAAATTATCTTCCCACACTTTAGAGGTTTTTCAACTTGCTCTGACTGTTTACTAGATCGAAATATGCTTTTTCTTCAGCACAATTACTGAGGAATAAGCTCAAAAACTGTTTTCTAAGAGTAGTATGCAGAACATTTTCTTAACCGCATTTACAAATTTTGCTCTAAAAGTTTTCACTAAATTACGACAGATAGTTATGACTAGTAGGTAGATTTTTTTTATATATAGAAAAAGGTTATTGTATTTTTTATAAAATGGACTCATTAATTGTTTTGCAATAGTTTGTTACGTGGATTCTTTTCTTCACTTGAAATAATTCCTTTGCAACAATTTTAATAAAGATGACAATACATTTCTCTTCTTTTTAGACCACTTCATTTATTTGCTCGTTCAGCCTAGTCATTTCAAAATACTCCAGGGTTTGGAGTCAAAAATTGCAAACTCAATGCAGGTTTCACCCAAAACAGCAAAAACCACTCCCTCATATATGTAAATAGTATGTAAAAAATTCACTCAAAGCTTGGGTCCAATTGCCGCTTCTGTCCGCCTCCCTTCATTCCACCACAAAAACAACAACAAAAAAAAAACAGGTCTAGCCGTAACTGCTGAAAATCAACAGACAACCCAGATTAGCTCAAAAGAAGTGACGTATAAGCGAGAGGTTATTGCATATACTCTCATGTTTTATGTGCTTATTGTTATGAATTTTTGATGTTTGATTTAAGTAGAAAGAGACATTTCAAATTTCAAGATACATTTTTATTTCACTATCTCTCATTCAACTGCCCATTCAGATATTAGCATGTTTGAATTTCCTTCAAATGCAAAATAACTTAAAAAGTTAATTGGTGATACTTCACTTTGCCTGGGAAGAAAAATGCATTTCGCATTCATCAACATATTTCCTAAGAGAATCATAATCTCGTTGTTCTCAATTGAACGGAAAATACAAACCATTAATTTGATTTGCACCGTATTAAGCCGTTAACAAACAAGATAAATCGCGCACATGCCGATTCTAAATTAGATTTGAAATGTTGAAATGATTTGCAAAAAGAAGTAATAATTCCTTTCAGATAAAATCTAGAACAACTTTTGTAAGTATATTGCCATTACTTGCACTAAATTTAATTCATTTTCATTGCACAAGGAAACTAAACAGAGAATTACATATTGATGTCGAAAGAGCTTTAATAACTCATAAATTTTAGCAATTTATGTGCATGCATCATTTAAGTAAACATCAAATTCAGCGCGCGGGGATTTTACGTTCAATCAATACATGATTGTCCAGCGTTTAAAACAAACTGCATGAAATGTTTTTGATTGTTACTGCTCTAAAGTACGTTTTCAAGTTTTAATTTTCTTGAATTATGTTCTAAAATTTATTATTATTATTTTGTTCTTTTTTAGTCTTGAGACATTTTTACTTCACTTCACACTCTCCAGGGTCCCCCGTACCTACCACAGCTTTGTGGTTTAACCGGGATAGGGCCCTGAAGAGCGCTCTGTTCTTAATTTTGAACCAGAACCTAGGGTCGAGCAAACCCTAGGGCCCAGCACCCCCAGAGGTATCGTTTCACTTGGAGGTCTTTGTGACCACGACATTTTTAACGCCTCCCAGCCACCATTAATCAAGGCGGTGGATCTTTGATCGGCTGGGTTTCGAACCCGGGTCCCTCCGGACACGAGTCCGATGCCTTACCGATTGGGCCACCACGGCCCTGAGACATTTTTACTGTTAGGGCTCCACATTAGCGTAAAGCAGAAAAATAAAGCAGAAACGTAAAATGGATTTCATAGTGTTCCTATGGAAAGTACACGGATTTTCGGTTTCTGCCTTCGGTTTCAGTCGCGTTTTCTGCTGATGTGGAGCAGAGCCCTTAGCGTTACTTTGAAATTTTTATTCCTCACCCTCTTTTTGGAATGTTTATGTTTACATAGAAAATTCTTCTTTGACCTTAAAAAGTAAGAGGATTTCAATACGGACTTGTAAATAAAAAGCATTAAAGTCGACTTAGATTTAAAGCTTTGTAACAAAAATAAGTGAAAAAATTGTTGCTAAAAACAGGATTAATTTGAAGTTCAAAGCAAAGTAGCATAATCAGTTGAGAAAAATAGAAACATGGAGTGAATAGGAAAAAACTAAATTACCACTCTAGTAGTGATTTCTGTAAGTAAAATATTTTATAGGTGTAGGAAAATGTCTAAAAATCCAATAAAATTTGTAAACATAGATTACAATTTGATTAATCTACAAAAACAACTTGCTTTGTAGCAAATTATTTAACTTTCGAGATATCCTCCTTTTATTTCTCCCTGCAATTATCTCGCTTTTTGAGGACAATTGTACTGCGTGTGCTTGCATTATAATTTAATTAATGTACAAAATTATTTAGAATCATGGAAAAAGTACGAACTTTCAAGATATCATTCCATGATAAGAAAGGCAAAATTTAAAAAATATCTTCTTCAAAGAACTGAAATAGTTCATTAAAAAACATTAGATTTTTTTTTCTTAAAATATGTTCATGCAAGTAGAAACATTTCTAATTTCGTAATTGCTAAATGATTCCTTTATGACTACTTTTATATGAACAGCGTACGTGTATGATGAAAAGCTATCGAAAATTTTACTTTATGAGACTGTTTTAAAAAATTGGCGATTTTGAAAAAAATCATAAATATAGGCTGAGAAATATCTCTAATAAATATAAGGTAACTTACACCCTATATTACCTGGAAAGTAAAAGTAGTTCATAGATTTTCCCCGCACATTATTAGTCAAATACTTAGCTAATATAGGGAATTGTGGGGCAAAGTGAAGTAATTAAGATGACTCACCTGCTTCGATATGAACAAATTGGGAATTTGTCCTAAAAATTGGTGTACATAAAGAAGAAATAATCTATTTTGTAATACAACTTAAGTTTAAATATTATTTTTCATTTTTGACAGTTATTTTGCAGTTTCATAAAATATTGAAATTTTTCACCTCAAAAAACCATGGTGCATAGTGAAAAATACAATATTTCTGTAATGAAACTTTTTCTATTTGATGAGTTACAGTAATTTATCAAAATGACATAAAACAAAGTATGAATTTAATGAACCGTCGAACCTGCAATATAAAATATGAATACTACATATAAATGAGTTTTGAAATAAAACTTAAATCAATCTCCAATTCCTCTTTCTTCCAGCACCTTGAATAAAAATTCCCTCCAACGAAATAATAAGGTAATAGCGAAAAGTTTTAATGCTTCTCTGAGGTAGTAAACCTTCCTTTCAAAAAATTCCATGCAATGAAGCCCCACGCACCTTTATTCTAGGTTTCATTTCGAATACCAAAATGGTTTCTACTATCCCTTTGCGCTCACCACCGAAATATGTGTCCACGTTACAGCTACATTATAGTAATGGGGGTAGTTTTTCTTCTTTCTCTCTCTCTCTCTCTCTCTCTTTTTTTTTTTTCAGTTTCAAATCACGCCCAATTGAACTGTTTATTTTTTCTGATAGTCCCTTGCATTTTTATCTTTATAAGAAGAAAGAGTCATTTATTGACTTTGAAAATAGTCTTTTGCCATCTTATCTACTTCGCCATTTTACGTATGTGGGGCTTTCAAATGACTGATATTAAAATACTTTGTGTATCTAACATTTCTTTTCTTTTTTCCTTTGTTACTAATTTCTTAATTAATTACGTGATTTACTGCTTACTTATACTTATTACAATTCACTTTTTATGAGTATGTTTTCATTTAAATCCCTGTGCTTAGCATTTTGTTTCAATAGTAGTTCTTTTTTTTTTTTTTTAAGAAATGAACTACTATTGAAACAAATAAGTTATCAGAGTCCTTTAAAGTTTGCTTTAACGAGGTTCCGATTGTAATATTTTTAATTTTTTACTTAAACTTCATGTGATTATTAACAAATAATCCAATTCTTTGTTGCAGTCTATTTCTATCGCTAGAAGCTCTAAAATTTGCGATTTACGCTTCAAGGTTTCTTTTCTTTTAATACAAAGACTACATTTATAACTTATCAAAATATTACTTTGTAAAAGCACGAATATATTAGAAAAGTAATAACAGAAGATGAAATACAAGCACCCAATCTTTTTGGATAGAGCATCGCTGTTATATTTTAAAAAATGGCTTAAAGTTTTATAAGCATTATAATTGAAGGGCTTGGAGCCTGAAGGGGCTAAGTTACATTTTAAAAAATGAACACTCTGGACAATGGTAAGCAATGGATACAGGTGAGCAAATAAAACTCGGCACATCAAAAAGTAGATGTCATTAGACCAATTTCATACGCGCACTAACGACAAAACCATAGAACAAAAAAGCTGCAACAACTGCAACAATAAAACTTTGAACTTTAATTACTCGCAATTTCTGTTTCGTCACATAACCCCCGTCTTCATCTCCCAAGCCCTTTAATTCTCGGATCATTTAAATCATCAACTAGCATATATAAAGGCCCAGTTATTGAGAGGATCCATAATGATGTTATGAAGGCCCTTGGTCAAACCAAAATGCATAATCTTATAATCACTATGGAAGATTTCAATGCCAGAATTGGTGCCATACATTCAATTAAATTAGTAGTTAGAGCATTTGGAAGGGAACTGGAAATGAAAAGGGCATATGTTAATTGAGTTTAACGATTGTGAAAATTTTTAGTTTATGAATTTGTTTTGACCAGAAATCAAAGGAGTTTACGTTAAGAATTTCCAATGGCGGTGCATATAAAAATGAATGTATCTGAAATAACAAGTACAGTCCAGCCCGCTTAATGGAATCTCCATTTTGCCACTGAAAAGTATTCCAATAAGCGGGATATTCCATTATCCGGGATCAAAATAATGCATTTCAACGGTTTGGTCCACTGAAAGTGTATTACATTAAGCGAGATATTCTTTTAACCAATATTCTAATAAGCGAGCTAGACTGTACTTTTAAAGATTTTGTCGCGCTACAAATTTAACTCTGGAAGTGAACGCGTATTGGTACATTGCAACAAAAAAGTTGCATTGGTTGCATTGGAAAGATCGAAACTGGTTAAACTTCAAAAAAAGCTGCTTCTACCTCAGATTCTAAAAGCTAGAAAATAAGAACTCCATTTTTAACTGAAGAACATATTTCAATTGCTAGACAATACTTAAAAACGTTAATGCATTCACGACAAAATTTTAGACTGTTCTGGAATCCCCAAGATTAAAATATTCTAAATGTATTAAGAAAACTTCTAATGACGAACGACAGCTTTTAAAGGTAAGAAGAAAGTTGGAATATAAAAAATAAAACTATTCTGCAAAAATTAAACTTATACAACTTAGAACACCTCTAAGGAAAAATATAATAGAAAATATTTGAAAGCGTAATGGTAATATGGTCTAACAAACTACTGAGGAAAACAATGTTTTCAACGAGACTGGTACTGCCATCACTTGATTTTTTTTAAGTTTATTTTACTTCAAAATTCCCCAGTAAAACATGCCATGCTCACATGTACATTCTGTTTATATTTACCTCCTTCCTCATCATGAATTCATTTCTTCACAACATACACTAGTACACTCATAACGTTATTTACAGTGAAAATATCTATACCGAAAATATCTAAAAATCAAATACCGCGTCCTGTTTCCTTTTTTATGTTCTTCCAACAAAAATAGATTTTATGAACATCGCAACGAATACATCCACTGCTTATGATTTTTCAACAGACATATTCAAATAGTTTTCAATATACCACTGCAAAATGTTCTGATACTGTTGTCAAAACTTTGAATATCGGAATAAAAAACAAACCATTTCTTATCTACAGTAACGAAATAACATATCTTATCTGAAAAGAAACGCAGCGAAAGGAAAAATTTAATACTTCATACTGAGAATGCATAGGAGAAGGTATTCACTGTATTGAGCAATGTGGAGAGTGTTGTGACGAATATTGCTAAAGTACTTATTCTAGCATTCACCTCAAAGTAATTTCGTTGATAATGAAATTAATAAAGCACAGTCACATACATATTTTGAGCTGTATTAATTTTGCTTTGCGTTTTCCACACAGTATCGTAGTTCTTTTTTTTCCTTAGCAAAAATGCTCATTAGCTGAAGAAATTACTTGTAGTGGGGGAAACTGAGTTCACTTAATCCTTTTTTGTTGTAGCTTACAACTTTTATCTCTATGTATTTAAAAAAAGTAAGCTCAAAGATATTGTGAAAGGATGTTTGTGACTGGCCTGCGTCCAGGCTGCCCAATAGCACCTACAGACTAGAAATTTGGTACAAAACTAATTTGAACACATCATTAAAGTAATAAATACACCATTAAAGAAGATAGTCATAGAACAATCTTATGTTTCTCAATATTTGAAATGTTCCACAGATATAAAAAACTTATTCACACATTCCTAACGAAAATAAATGTTCTTACAATTACTGCGAAATGAAGCAAGGAAGAAAAGAGAAAAAAGTTTAAAATCATGAAACAATGTAAAAAGTAGATGCATCATCTTAATTTGTTGTTGCTGTAATCACGAAAAATACCAAAAAGCTCATTCAATAATGCATTAACAGTGAACATTAAAATGGAGTTTGGGAGTCAGAAATGAGCATAAAATTGTTCTCTCATCAGCAAAACAGTTTCGTATTTTCACATTTTTTTATTTTTCTCTAAAATATATTTCAAGTAACTGAACATAAAATCTATTGTATTTTGTATATTTGTTTTCTTAACAGTTTATGTCTGGAGGATCAGATGTTGTAAATACTAACGTCACACTTTACAAGTTACACTTCTTCGTACACTCAGCGAAGTGTACGAAGACACTTCGCTGAGCTTTTCATTTTACAACACAGAATAAAAATCTACTTTTCCTTTTCAACTTCTCCGTTAACCTTCCTACTGCGGAGCTTAAAAAATCTATTTTTAGCTGAAAATTCAATGCTTCGCAGTTTTATCTATGCAAACAGCTTTTAAAATAAATAGCTCCCAGATAGCGAAAAAAAAAAACTTGGAAATAAATTTCAAAAAAGATGAATCAGCTCCGCATAGAACTCCGCATTTAGAGAATATCCACCTATTATTTCGATTTTCCCCCAAAGTATCCCTTCTTGTTTGCTTTAACTCAGATATTCTCTAATATATTTTAAAAGATGGCAGTGAGTGCGTTTAGTTTAAAATTTTAAACCCTACTCTAAATTTTAAATCTGGATAAAAAGCCATTGCAGTATTCAAATTCTTTGATAAAACATTTTAACTCTTTCTGATATAATATTTTCATGTAATGCGAAGTTCAAAGTTTTTAGTAAAGATTCTATTTTCCTATTTAAGCAATTTTTAATTCTGAAGCTTAATTAAGCCTTACAATCTGACTCAAATATCGTCGGCACCATGCTAAAGTTACGAATGTGAAAATTGGCACTTTTCAGAAGAGCCAAAACACTGAATATAATTTTTTCCCACCTGATGTGTTTGGCTATTTTCAATTTTTAAATTTTATAGATATCTTTAAGTGTAAAACTATCGTTCGAAGGTATCATTTTAATTTTAATTTTTTGTAAAATTTGAACGTGAAAAACGCGATTTTTCACATTCGTTATTTTAGCAGTTTCGTTAGTTTATTTGGTGCCGACGATATAAGCAGAATTTTATGATTCCATTTGTAATAAGACGAAAGTTTGTTGACTTTTCGAAATAAAAAAACTGTTGTAAAACTTTAATTTGCATAAAAAAAACTTCTTGGCTTTGTATCACTATTAAAAATTCCTCCTGTTTCAGCCCAAACATAAATGAACGCGTCAGATGTTCAGCTTCCTGTTATCAGAGTCAAATCATGTTCACCCTGTGGCCTGATTGCTGAGATATACTATACTAGCTGTACCCGCACGGCTGTGCTCGTGCTATAAAGGTAAGGAAATATCGTTGATTAAACTGTCAACGAAAAAAATTATTCCAAAGAATAAGTAAAAGTGACTTTTAAGTTTATTTATCTTTAAAATGCTATTTAAATGTAATTCAGATTTATTTTAATTCTTAGAAGTTTTTTTAAGGTATCATTCAGTAATCAATTTAGTTGTACCAAAACACCTCTTTCTTAATTACCTTACTGTTATCATTATGAAATTCTTTCAGAAAGTAGACAAAACATTTCATCAATGATATAGTATTTTCGAAAATGAAAATTTCATAACAGCAATTCATGGAATGCACTACAACGCATTTATCTAGACGAAAATTAAACAGGTCGCCATAGGACACAATTTGTAACTTAGCAACTAATGGGCTGTGGAAATTGGAAATTCCAAACTGTTTGAGGAACTCAAGTAATGTCCTGCATTCCTGACTATTGACGTGGAACATAAGAGCTTGCATTTACAGCAATTATATGCATTCACAGAATATTTTCTTTTTCAATTTTTTTTATGAACGAATAAAAACAGAAATATTGTTACTACTTTTGATACTTTTTATGTTTTTTCTTAACTTTAGCAGCCTTTGATACTTCTCGCACTTACTATGATAATAAATTTCCGGCGAATATTTGTATCCCGAGCACTGTTATACTGAAACTACCTCAAAATTTCATGTTTCGAAGAACAATTGTCAATCTCATTTTGTAAGGAAATGTATTTAAGAAAATGATACATTTTATTTATTTAATTATTTCATTGTAGCAGTACTGCCCAACATTTTTTTACCCCCGGGCTACACCTCTAATCAAGTAGATTCTCACAGGCTAACCAAAACGTGTATAAAATTTCACGTTTAAACTAGTTTATCAACGGTGAAAGTTTACATGGCTAGCCAATAACACCCTAATTATAAACATTTTACACAGTATCTAAAATAGCGACATACAGCCTCCATATTTTCTTGATTTTTTGCTCCGTTAAATAAAAAATATATAAGCAAAAGTAGAAAGAAAAACTTCTCTGTAGGCAACATATAGACCTTCAAAGCAACGCTATATATATATATATATATATATATATATATATATATATATATATATATATATATATATATATATATATATATATATATATATATATATATATATATATATATATATATATATATATATATATATATATATATATATATATATATATATATATATATAATGTTGGTTTTTTTTTTAATTCTTTTGGTCATTAATTAAATAGTAAATTAGGGCATTTTTGATTATAGATTCACATTTTATTTTTATTTTTTAATGTACACTCCTTCCAAACGTTCTATGTTTTGTATTGAATAAATTTAACAACGGTAATCCACCAAAACAGTGAGATATAATGCTCAACAATTCAAGCAAATAAGTTTAGCGTAGCTTTCCCTATTACAAATGGCTGTATAATTCGAATCCAATAATTTATTAACATGGCAAAAGATATTGACACAATGCAGAACGACCCTTTTAGTTTTAAACGAAACTCTTGTTGGTAATTATTCAAAAAATACAATTTATTATCCTCTTGGTCATAGTTTCTGAGAGGAGGAGCAAACGAGAAGAAAGTTGGTATAATTCTCCAGCAAAATATATGTGTATAATCAGGGCGGTAACAAGACTATTATTTCGGGGATGGTTTCAACAACACGTTTCAAATCTATATGATAAATAGCATTTGATTTCATTTTCTACATTCTATTGCTTTTTATTACAGTAGATGCTTCAGGGGCATTAAAATTACAAATAAAACAGTAACATATCTTTCCAATGAAGGAAAAAATTCTGATGTGTACGAAGCATCTTCGTCACAATGCAAAAGGTGCATTGCTGTGCATGAAATTATATTTGCAAAAACTACAATAAAGATAAATACTGCAGATAAATCAATTAATTTGTACTATCATTCAATAATGACGATTTGATTTTTCGAGTGAAGTTGAAAAAAAATAAGAAAATTAAAAATAAAATAATACTAATATTTTTTGGCATTAAAAAGCATTTTTTGGAAGTTTTGAAAACTTTCGGAGAGGGTTTGAACCCTAAAAACCCACCCCATAAATACGGCCCTGTGTATATTACATAATTTTTCCTCTTCTCCTTTGGCTTTAAAATTTGTAATGTGTTTGTCTAAAAAAAAAAAAAACCAAAACATACATATTTTCAGCTCAGCTTCAATAGAAATTTGATCAACTGAAGAAAAAACCACTCCCATCTCCCAATGCTGTGTCGGTGAATTGACTTAGTAATCCTGCTCGCCAAGGGCAGATTGACACTGAAATTGTATTAAACAACATAAAGTGGCTTATAGCAAAGTCTCATCTTGTCTTTTGCAATCAAAACTACGACATGAGACTTACGGGTGGAATGGAGTTTTCTCAAATCAAAGAGAATTGTTTTCTATGTTTCCATTTTACGGACAGTATCCTAAACATGTTCAAGTTCCTTCCGAGTATTTTTAACATTGTTGTCCTTTTACAATGCTTCTCCACAATTTTATTTTCAAATCTGAAAAAACACTGATTAATGAAAGGCAATTTTTTATCATTTTTATTCGATTGGGTAAATGAGCATAACATTTTGACAACTAATTTGAACAAAATGTACGTTCACGGTTATCACCCTATTTATTGGATATGTAATTTGAATGCTTATGTTTTCTGTTCAGATAATTTTGAATGTGTTGCTATTACTAAAAATAGCATGTAAAACTGAAGAAAATAATTTCCAATAGGTTATAACTCACCTTAGATTTCTACATCAAAATGTCTTCTGACTCTTTAAACAAATAAGATGAAAAAGTGGGTTTCTGTACTTTCAGAAGAAACTATCTGTTTTAAAGCACGAAGAGGTTAGATTTCAGTACATCAAATTCTTGAGCAATCAAGGATAGTTCATTATTAAGTTCATAATTGGGGATTGGCTAACGTTTATATTGAATAAAAATTCGCATGGATATTTTGCATTAGCTTTTAAAGCTTCCCTCACACAACTAATATTGTAACTTCGATCTGATAACTCTTTCTCTCTTTACTAACTAAAGCAATTTCCAAAATTAAAAATTTAATCACATATTTCAGCGATTTCTCTTTAAGCTGTGCGCTTGTTTTTTCCACTTATAATTTATTGTCACATATTGCTGCATTGATTTCCGTTTTCTTGTCTGAACCCGTATTTCTACTCTTTTAATTAATTAAAAATTGAAAGTAAACTTTAGTCTCATTTTAGAGGTGTTTACAACCTCTGTAATATTGAAAAGGTCGCGCGAAGCACAGTTTCATAAAAGTTAATGTTCCCTTGCGAACTTCACCAGAGTTCTTAAATTCATTTATACTCAGTTTAACGAACCGCTGATGAATCGAAAATCATTTTGCAAGAATGTTTCTCAACATCCTCACATTTAATGGAACATTTTATGTTAACAGTTCTCTTTCAATTAAATGCTTTAGAAGTCTCAGAAATTATAGTTAATAATTAAATTTTCCTCTTTGCATTAAATCTTATATTGAATGAGATTGAGTACATTGATTGCTATTCCAGACATTTTTCAAGCCGAAATATATATCTCCATGTTTATAACGGCAATTTCAAATCGTTATTCTACATGCGGCGCAAAACTTTTAGAAATATTCTCCAATGACATTCTGTCAGAATTGAATAACGTCGATGGAATTGAGTTTTTGGGAGCGAATCGAAATCTTATTTTTGTATTTGCTTCACTATTCAATAGCTTTGGGTTGCTCAATCTAGTAAAATTTTAGGGATTCCATGATTCTATATTCTAACTGATGTTGCGTCTGTCGTTGTCGAAATTGTGAAGCAAAAAAAGAGAACATACCAGCATACCCACAACATCTAAATATATTTCGGAAATCGTATCGAAGTCTTTTCAGGCACGATACTATTTACTTTCATCTTTCTCCGCGTAATTTTATTTCGGTGTTGAACTAATGGAAATGATTGGGTTCCGATTACATTCCTTGGATTCAGTGCCGCTTTCCTGTGTATTTATCAAAGTTTTACAACATTTTGAAATTGAAATACTTATTTATATGCGTTACTGTGGTTTGAATGTGTCGGAAGGATTTTAGTTTTCGTGGTATTGAAAGTTTCAAGCTGTTCTTGTGGACTTGGAAGATGAATTCGATTAATCTCTTTATTTTTTAATCCAATAATCGAAGAGAATTCAACTTTACATCAAAGATAATATATTATATCCAAACATCCATGAAAGGTAGCGAACTAAGGTCCCTGAAAGTGATTAAGGGATTCAACTCGATCGTATTCAATTTGATAAAATTCTTTCTACCAGTAGTGTAGCGAGAAATTTCCGTTCGGGTGGAGCACATTAAATTTCTAGCTACTCTATTAGTAGTTATAGCTGATCGCATTCGACTTCAGTTAGAGTTGAGTATGCCCCTAAGTTTAACATCACGGCTTCGAAGTGATTCCTCTTGATAGAGCTTCTGAGTTAAACCGTTCTGTAGCAGAAACAAACTAAGCAAAATTGGAAAAAAAAATCTTAGAGAAAATACTAAACTTTATCAGGTATATGAACATAAGTTTATCTTACATTTTCAAGTTATCTTATGTACTTCATTAATTATTTAATTTTAAAATTTAGTACGAATTGCATTAGTACTAAATTTTAGAAGAACTCTGTTCTTTTTGGTCACCTTTATTGTTCTTCGCACACAACCTAGATTATCTTGATTACAACTCATGATAATTTTTTTCTACTCAGGCCCATTTTGAAAGTATTAAAGCTTCTGTGTTCTATGTAATTTGCCACCCCTCATGTATTCATGTAACTGCCACGCTTTCATTAACTCAAAAAAAAAAAAAAAAAAAACCCTCGATTTTAACAAAAAAAAAAGCTTAAGATCAGTTCATTATACCCAAGGCCAAACTGGTTATGATATTGAATTTTTAATGATTCTTTTAGCATTTTCTTTGTTTATTGTAATTTTTAAAGATATTAACGTTTTTAAAAAGATTTTTTTAAGCAGGTACTTTCATGTTTTTTCCCTTACTTTTTCCGGTATGTAAAGTTATCATTAAAATTCTATTGAAGCACATATTTATAAACTTTTGCAGAAAGTCTTTTTGAAACAAATTATCTAAGTCTACAAATAGTTATTTTTCAAAAAAATTAATTTAAAATTTCGTGATTTTCTGCTTAGTGCTTTTTGTTAGTTTTGTTTAGGAGTTATTTATGAAGATGGAATTCTTATATTATCAAATTTCTGCTCTGATTATGAATAATTGATATCATGTATAGTGTGGAAGTAAGCTCTAATGCTTCAGGTACTGCAAGTTACAACGTAATTATTAAAGTCTCATTTCTATACAGACACATAATTTATTCATGTAGGTTGCTCTCTGCTGTCTGCCGAAAATGAATTATTTTAATACTAAATTAAGCGTTCAATTATGCTCTTCACCGACAAATTTTTATGTTTCGAAATCGCGCTTTAATTAGGATTTCATCCCAGGTAGCACAAATTACGTTTAAAACGTTTTATAAACGTTTTCAAGCGGTTGTCACAACGTTAATAACCATTTTAAAACGTTTATAAAACGAAGTGTGCTACTTGGGATGTCTCACATATTTACTCTTATTAGATACTAATATTGCATAAATGGAGCTAATGCGCAAGTAGAGATTTTGCTATTATTTTTAATGCATGACACAATTAAAAGCACAAGGGATAAAGGCGATGTGTGACACTTTCTTGAATTTCTATAAAAAGCTTTCAAAAAAAAATGTTGTGTTATTTTTTTAATGGATTTTTCTCAACGGATAAAACGGGGTCCATATTCTTAGTTACCAACCATTTCTGTGACTAAGGAAACATGATACTGATGGACTTATCACCTCCATCCATGGTAAAAAGTAAGTTTCAAAAATTGTCACACATCACCTTTGTCCACTTTCCCAATCAATTATATATTACAGCAAGGCCTTATCCAGAAAAAAATTTCGGGAGGGGCCCAATTTCGCACATTGCCAGAACACACATACATTTTTATGTGTGCTATGAGTCTAATTTCTAGCTGACCCCCCCCCTCCCCCCCAGGATGTTTTATGTGTGTGTGTGTGTGTTTTTCATTTCTTTATTCTTATTATTTTCTTGAACTGACCTTTATTGGAGATAGAGAGATATGCAAGAGATATGCAATGAGAACTTTTTTCGATGGGGTATAATATCCGTAATTTTGGGGGGTCCGGGGGTTTCTCCCCTGTAAAAATGTTTGAAAAAAAGTTTGAAAGTTCTGCATTTTGAGGCCTTATATGGGGCAATTGGGACTTCAAAAACATGTTGGAAAAGTAGGCAAACAACAATCTCATAAATTTTCTGCATTATTTTGCAAATTAAGATTAATCAAAGCATAAAAAAATGTTTAGTTTAACAAACGATTAATATTAAGCGACAGAGAGGCAGGACAAGGGAGGAGAAAAGATTAACACAACATCACTTGCTTACATCGGTTTTCACTATAGTTACATAGTAGTTTTCGATCTGTTCCCCAACTCACCGACAGACACAGCACTTAGTAACATAAAGTAACCAATAGTATAAAACACATAAAATTCTTTAAAAGAAATAGTGTAGAGATTGTAAAAAATAATTAACGAAAGAGTAACATTCTGGCCATTTAGCTAATTCATAGTTTAATTATTTGATAAGAAATAGGATTGAAGCACTTTTAAAGGAGTTTCAAAAAGGTATTTAATGATTTTCAGACTCTAGAACAGTTAAAATTCTTTAAAGCATTTCATTTAAACTTTCCAGTCTCTGACGTTTTAATAGTTGATTGGACAGTCTTACGAAATTGTTAAAACATTGAAAGACAATTCTTTTAAAGATTAAAAATAGATATTAAAAAATACTTATAACGACAATTTCTTTTTCAATCACTAGTACTGCAGAAAACGAAACAGAATACAGGTAGGGTAATATTATTTCTCGTGCCTAACATATTAATAAAGGAATCAGTTACAAAGTAACTTCTAAAATACTGAATTAGGTATTTAATGAATAGTCAGAATCAGAATTGAAACATGTGAGTCACAAAAAATTATTTTTGAAAATATGCTACAAAAAATGCTGGAATATGATTTTGCATTACGCAGAATATTTTTTTAATCAAGGAGCTGAGTTTCGCGCAAATTGATGCCCACCTCCCCTCCATTTGTGTTAGAAACTTAAAAATTCAAGGTGTACAGCTACATTTAACAAAGTTTTCAAGCTTTTCAAGCATTTGTAAATGGAATTTTTTTTTAAGTATTTTTTGTCTAAGATTGGTGAGCGTCCAACAAAGCAGATGGTCTGTGAACGTATCCGTTTTTGTGTGGTCTTGTTGATTGAAGACATGTTTAGTTATTAAAATCCCTCGAGGATTACAAATGCTTATAAATGGGGACCAATAAAGTACCCTCTTAATTGAATCAGGGCGCTGAGAAGCAATCTCAGCCTAGTCGGAAACTAGGGGCCCGGCGATTAGGGGGTAAGAATCTGAGTGGTGTAAGTTTTATAAGTTTTATGGGAGAGGGTACAAGTAGCTTACCTTGAGCCAGAATTGATTTGGGAAAGAGAGCTGGAAGTGCTGATAAGTCTTGTTTTCAAGTTTGTTTTGCAGCTAATGAGAATTTGAATTTTTTTTTTTTTTTTTTTTTTTTTTTTTGTACTTCTTCAAATTTTCACCCGTTTAATAGTTAAAAGGGAAACAAACTTTTTTTTTTTGCCATTTAAAATTAAAAAAAAAAAGAAAACTTTTTTTTCCTGTTTTACATTATAAAACATTTCGGGTTTCGGGGGGGGGCGTCGGCCCCCCCCCCCTGGTTACGGCCTTCTATTACAGTGAGGTCATCAGGAAACATTTTCAAAATCTGATAGATAAAAATTCGTGATAGCTTCAGATTGAACCGATCTACCCAGCTTGACTGAGGATTTGCTCATGTTCTGAATACTGAGCATATGAATTGCGTTTCACTCATTACACATGTTATGTGTTGCAGAAACCAAAACACCAGCACTCGAGATAGCTTGCATTTTGAAACGCTGAGGATGAGTACTTTCCGCTCGATCTTGCAATCTCTTCTTCTTTGAATTTACGATGGCAGAACCTCTGAACACGTTATTTTGCATTTCCAATTTGTACTCTTTACTTCTGTGTTTTCACACCTCTTTTGATAAAATCAGAGTAAACCAGACAAATGTGCAAAATCTGTGGAAGGTTGCAGCTAAGGAAAACAGATAGTAACTGCTGCATTAAGCCTTTCAGCATCAGAAAAGTAATCTCGCGCTGTTGTTAGTTCTTAAACGGGAAATAATTATTCCAGGATCTTTTCAAATCAATATTTTTCTTTTTCTTTTTTTTTCTTTTTGTTTTGATTGTGTGGAGCCATTTCAAATAAATGTATTAAAAAATAGAAGCATTTATGACATCATGTATGACACTGAAGATAACGCATATCTATACCTAATACAGTGGCCGCCACTTCAGCTTTGTTCTTAAACGTTTTGATTTACTAAATTTGACGGATTCAATAAAGCGATTGCTTCAATTAACCACTTGTTCAATTAACTGTCGCACACTATATATGTCCGACTTTTATTCACAATGAGTGACTGTTTGTAAAACCAACTGTGGTGTTTCCATCTACTGTCGATCAAACCATCTAATTGAAAGTAACAAAATTTTCACTTTTCCAAAGCCAAATGCCAAAGTCGCAATCTGTTTGCCCAATACTCAGATATAAAAAGCAATTCGAAAATCCTGTGCACCTGCTTCATCTCTTTTTTAAGAAGGGCGGCAACTCCAGAAGAAAGACAAGTCTAAGAAGTTTGGGAAGTTGGCTGGCAGCATTAAAGGAGTCTTTAAAGAATGCTGCCTTAATGCAGCGAACCAAGAACTGCTCAATCCGTTTTAGGTATAAAATTCATTCCCTCCATCTTTTACCTCCTATTATTCCTCCTTTAGAAAGAAAGAGGGTCAGCGCCGAGAAAAGGGATTTTTCACTTTTCTTCTTTCCGTCCCTGGTTCCGTCGAGTACAAAACCTTCTAAGTTACTTCTACGAAGGAAAAGAAGAAAAAAAAAAGAAATGCAAAGCTCTTTTATTGAAAATAATCTTATGCAGTAAACTTGGTATGAAGCATCATTTTAGAAGTAAATTCTAGTCTTTTAACGAGATATTTCTGTACGAAAGACTGCAGTTGTTCATTATCATTATACATCAAATTTTATTTAATTTTTAAATATGTGTATGTAGGTATGAATTAATTTTTGATTACTGTTCCACCAGCTAAAACAATGATGCTGGCTGCGAAGTAAAATCTTTAAAATATATGAATAAGAATGAAAAAATCATAAGCGTATAGTAGTAAACAAAAAGTGCTTTGGTTGGATAGCCTGTCTTTAATAATTCGACTTCCGATCTACTGAGACTAAAAATATTACATTTGTTAAACTAAGATAAGGGAAAGCAAATTTGCGTTATAGTGACATATTGGTAATCAAAGAATGTCTCTTGTTTTAACCAAACCAAAAATTAGATCTTTCAAGGTCAAACTTGTGCACTGAAATTTGACTAAACAACCAGAGCATAAAGTAATGCGACAGGTTGCTTGAGAAACTAGTTTTAAGTGAAATCCGAACCCCAGTGTCTAGATAAAGTGATATACTGAAATATAACCTTAATTGGGATTCAAGATCGAACCCTTGATACGAAAGTCTTGTGCGTTACCGATTGGGGGCTAGGGCTGCAGTGATGAAAGTTAGAAAATGCATGTGTTTCGACATTTGGTGCCACACACAGGCATAGATGCTTTTTGGGACTTGAATATCGGTAACAAATGTATGCGCAAGACAGCTGTTTGTGCACAGCAAATAATGCTGATTATTATGCTGCAAATATTATTCGGAGCTAAAATTAATCTACAAGTCATAAAAAAGCTTGCACTACAAAAACTAGTGAACAGGAAGCAAACCGTGCGTTTAACATATGAAATAATAGCAAAACTCACTCAGTGAAATAAAATTTTACTTCCGCAAGTTTTGATTTGATCCAGTGGGATGAAAGTGAGACCTTTCTACTAGCAACTGTGGGTATCAAATTTAAAGCACGTTTCCCCCCCCCCACACACACACACACTTGTATTATTATAGGCTCGGTTGTGAGACCCTAGCATTTGCATAATTTTGGGCTGAAGCTTTAACAACAGCAAATAATGAAATCTGCATTATTTAAGCGAATGGATTTTTAGTTAATAAGCAACAGTCATGAACTGCAAGCGAAATAATCGTACACGAAATGAGGAACTGAGGAAAAAATGGAACTATTCTATCTTTGTACTTCTTGATTTGTTTGTGTTATCCAGATTCGTTAACTTGCATTTATCAAGTAAGACAATTTTGCTTCAATTTTAGTATGAGTAACCGCTGGTGCAATGAGAAGGGTGAGGAAAGTAAGATATGGATACAAAAGCCTCAAATATTGAATGAAGTAAATGTTTTAACGTTTCAATAGATGAATGTGCTTATTAGTAGATCGGATGATAAACCTTAACATAAAATATGCAAAAAAAAAAAAAAAAAAAACGAGTTTACAGATCATCCAATGATTGCACCCATGATATTTTTAACTCTTGCGTTAAGTATGAAAACATCGAATTATCGTGACAACAAATTTGCACTTAATGGGACCTTTCATATAAGATCATAAAGTCCCGCTATTACAGACAGAATTTGCCAGCTAGGGGAATGATCACAACAATTCTTACATGAAGAGACTACCGTATTAGAATCGGCAATATGTTGAAGAAAATATCCAGTCTTTAAATTTTACTTCAACGCAAAAGGGCGCTCTGAACTTTTATCTATGCAAATTACCTCTATTACTTCATAACTGCTTGCTGTATCGCGTCGGTTTATTGTTCGTTTTTCGATGTAGTGATTCGAGCGGACGCTATCGTATGTAAGGGCAATCGAAGAAGCCCTGAACATAGTAAGAAATAAAAGTGTATGTTTTTAGATAGTCGTCGTTTTTTGTATCATATGTTTTAAGACCAAGGGTTATGGAAGTGATTGATTCCTTTCATTACCCCCCTCCCCCCTGGAAAGTATTAAAACTAAGATCAAAGCTTTGCGGTAAAAGTATAATTACGTTCCAATTCTTTACACCATTTCAAAATCTTGATCACTTCTGAAGTGAAGGTTATCGTATTTATTTGTATTTTCTACAACACCACCGTGAAATGAAGCCCCCTATGGCTCCCGGTATGTTTCGTTTACCTTCAACTACGGTCCGGAGCACTGATGAGAAGCAGCGAGGACACTTCATTTATTCGAGAAAGGAATCCAATATTGGAAGATCTGTCTTGGATGTGAAACAGAATTCAATATCTCCTGACGTGTATTTCAAGTTTCAATCTCTTTTGCGCCAGCGTTATAATCGGGAGGATCAAATTTTGTCGTACCTCTGCTCCTATTTCCGATAAAAGTAATAAAAAAGTGTTATATAATATGATCATTTATGGCGAACTGAAAGTCAATTCTGAAGGTTTTGGAGGCAAAGATTTTTTTCTTCTAACCATGTTTAGTTTATTTTCCCTAAAGCGTAAAAAAGGAAGGCTAAAAGGGTTGGTGTAGCGTGAAATATCGCTAAAACACAAATGAAGTAGATATTAATTCATCAAAAAAAAATGTTGCAATATTTTGTGAAAGGTTAACAGAAATTAAAACGTGTGCTCCTCGAACAGTCTGCTCCCCCATCCCGGTCCATTTTACCTGTCAAACAACAGTTTCTGGTTCGTACTAACATTTTTGTTTGAAAAATCGGCCACTGCTCGATCACTAATTGAGCACGGAAAACGACCTACTATCTCTTTCCCTCTATTTGGAAATTCTAAAACTTCGTGCTAAAAGACAGAACAGGTGCAGATAGACTCTTTTATTCGACTTCCTTTTTTTTTTCTTTGAGTGCGTGTGTTTATGAAATTTGAGCTGTTTTAAAGATTTTTCATCAGATATGCTTCGAAAACACTTCACGCAACCAGAAATTACTCTTGACGAAGCTCATGCCTAAAAAAGAATTATTTTGATTTGGTTTGTTTAAGGTTATTTTTTAAGCTTTTTAGAGATCATTATTAAAACTTCTACAGTAGAAATCCAAACTTACCTTAAACAATGAATTTTCACCTCGAACTTTGCAAATATCTCACTTGCGTCGAAGAGCGTGCTCAACAGAGGACCGATGACTTAAATGATTAATGATTGTAAAGTCAAAATATGCTAGATTTCTCAATATTGCGTCAAGCAGTTTTGAAAATTTAAATTCCTGTAACACTGTTCTGATGTTAATACGGAATGGATGCGGCAAAAGGATGTACTTGCTGGGTCGATTTAACAAGAGCACAGAGCATGTTTTAAATCAGTTTCATATTAATATTTTTTCAATACGTTTATGGTTAATTATTAATTCTGTCTATTGATAATTTGATAGTTCCTAATTGAGGAAGGGAAAAGCAAAGAGATATTGGTAGACTTATACAGCGTTCCCATTTTGATTAAAATGCGTGCAAAGTTCAAATCGTTGGTAAGCTTTCAATTAAAGGGTTTCAAAAATCGCTGAGAAACATCTACCAGGGCTACTAATACCATCTTTAGTCAGTATCTCTATACTAACTTTCTAACTAACTTTCATCTAAACAGATGAAAGTTTAATCTACCACCTGTACTAGTTATTTTGAAATTTTTACTTTTCGCACTTGTACCCTTAGCTTCTATGTTCAATTCTTTTTAGAAACAAATGGCATCAATTTTAACACGAGCATTTACTGTCCCATTTCAATATTTTATTTACATGCAAATTTCTTCAGCCAAGAGGAATATCTATATGAGATTCGATATTCTATACCTACACTCATTATCGAAGATACATTGAGGCGTAAATAATCTATTCCAAAGGATAAAGATTCGATAGCGGATGTAAACCGATTCGGCGAAACAGAGAAAGGCGTATCTAATCAAACGCTGCGTTTCCCTCTGCTCTTTCTAGTGGTGAAAGAAACAAAAAAGACAACGCCTACAACTAATGGGTCTCATCAGAACTTTTTCGTGTCTGTCCTGGCATCATTAACACGACATCCAAGCGGGGAGGGAGAGAAGAACCTGGAGAGATTGATGGGTCCAAGAACAGAGAGAGCGGTCTTTTGACGACTGGAGATTTGATGACTTTTTGTTCTCTGTGTGATTGTGGGTACATTTAGAGGGATGGTGCCGGCCAAATGGCCTTTTATTGTCTGTTCTCAGGTTCCTATTTTCTGGATCGTTTGACTCCCAAAGGAAACAATAGGTCTGGTTAAAATTGTTCTGACGAACGAAAAACTGTTTCTCAGAAGGGAAGGGGGAGGGAAGAAGTGGAAGAAGGGAGCTGGATCTTTTCCCTGAAAGGATAAATTATCACTGAGTTTAATCGCTGCATTTTATTTCTTTTATGTAAAATTGTTGGTCAGTTTTTATCACCGGTCAACCTGGTAGAAAAAAATATTGGTTATTATTATGCTAAACAAATTATTTCTCAAATAAACACTATTCAATATGTTCACACACTAATTACTGTGATTATGTGTGGGTCAGTTTTGTCCTGAAGACTTAGAAAACGCAATCTTAACATAGTTAAAAATATCCTAGAAATTCAGAGAGTTCTGATTAGCATATTAATGAACACAGAGTGAATGATGACTTCTTATTTCCTTTTAGAGTGATGAATATTTTTTCAGAAAACCTATTTTACAGTATATAGTAATATTTCTTTCTTAGAAAGGAGTTTTCGTGACAATGCACAAACTGCATTCATTCTTTCGAGCAAAATGCCAATTTATATTTAAGCAACCAAACTAATGAAGATACTACATGCATTTGCTTTTCATTTGTATTACAAACAATCTTGGCAACTTATGTCTTATATACAATACTAGTCAATTAGGTATCAAGCTGTATCACATTTGAAGTGCATGGGAAGTTTGAGATAAAGATTTCAGAATACGCTGACGAAAGATTTGAGAAGGATGTCTGCACAGATGGAACTATAAAGTTAACCCTTTATGTGCCAAATTGATTTAGCAATGAGTTTTTATACACTTTTTTAGTTTTTTAATTGAAAATACACCAAACAACGTATATACCGAGCATAAAAATTTGAGAATCAATAGCGTCTAAAGGCCCTCTACGCCTTAGGGCCCCTAAGAAAGCTGGTTCAGATCGCAGGTACCATCTGTCGGCCTCTCATCAAAGTACAAGGAGTGGTACTTAAAAGCTTAGTATGATTCCAGCCATTTAGGATTCATAATACTAAATTAATATAAGCGGGACTTCTGAGTCCCGTCGGGGCATAAAGTGTCAAGGTACATTGAAGTCAAAGCACCTAGTGACACAGAGGAGGGGTTCGAAAAACAGAAGCGTGACATAGTTTTTGTGCGTCTCAAATAACTTTAATAATATATTGCTACTTAAACATAACCTAATGAACTATAACAAGGCTTCACTAGATAGCGTTTTATACAGGCTGTTTCATTTGATCAAAATCCTTGGGATAAAAACGGTGGTGTTTGTTCAGCGACATCTATCGAATTTTATGGTAACCATCATTATATACAAATCAGATAATAAAAGACAAAATTAAAAGTTAATTTGTTGGCGACAATTTTACAATTTGGCATTCAATTCTATTTTAGTATATTTAAACGTTATTTAATAGCTTGTTTTATTTGTTAGTTTATTCTGCATTTTAACGGCTTATTTTAATTAGTTAGCGAATTATTTTTCATTTTAATTGATTCTAATTATTAATTAACTATGAAACGACACTGGCACCGCAGAGCGATAAATGGCGAAATATATTCGCTAAGCGAGCCAATAATACCAACGGGTTGCCATAGAACTTTTTAAAATACAGTCCACAGTTCGCCATGATACAGTTGGTCGTCGCAATATTGTAGTTTTGTTTATTTTTTTCGTACTTGTATTGCTCTTTAGTACCAAGCTGTGTATAAACCAAGCTATTATATATGCTTATTTCGTTGTTACTAAAAAAATGAATATGTTTTGTTATCAACCGTCTTTCCGTTGTACACCATCGCTTCATTATGGTACATTTCATTCTGGGGCATCAAAATGAAAAAATGAAATGTCTCGGCGAATAGATTCGCCATTTATCAACAGATGAATGAATGTTGTATGACTGAATCATAAGTTGTGACCAACTTTACCTGAAAGGGGAATTTATTTCCCCTAAAAAACAGTACTAATAAGGCCTTCGGCATCAATTCACTCTGTACTCCACTTCAGTTAACTATATCAATATTTTTTAACCCTAAAAGATAGGATAAACATCACTTTTTACAGAAGAAACAATATGCAAATAAATGTAAACAAACATTTGGGTGGTCCTTGTTCAACGCTCTCTAGCGGGCAAATCTTTACCATTGATGTTCTGAGTAATGATACAGCCTGTATAAAACGCTATCTAGTGAAGCCTTGACTATAATAAGCACGAATAAAGTAGAAAGTTACCTTTATTTTTCTTTTGATATGTTTTCAAAGAGAACTCTTCAAACGAATATTTCTACCTAATATGCACTTAACGTGATGTTTGCTTTTATGCAACAAGATTTACAAATTTCAAACCCAAAGCGAGCAACCACTGAGCACCTGAGCTAATTTGCATTCCTATAATGGACAAACACACGAATAATGGATGTAGGATAGACAATCTAGTTACGGAAGCGAAACATCGCCTACGGGCAGGTCAACATTTTGGCACTTTATTCTGCATACAGTGGCATAATGGAAATGGAAATAACGATTTTAAGCACTATTATTCCGAAGGGCAGCCTGGTCCTGGCGATTGAAGTTCAATTAATATATTTTAAAGCTTGTAAATAGGAAGAGCTACTTGTTTTAGTTTGTCTTTTCGACGCCTGGGACGTGATATGCTATTTTTTTCACAAAAACTGTTGAAATGTCTCTTTATCAACAAAATATAATTGTACGTAACTTAATAAAGTGATACAATATAAATTTTTCAAGCATTACATTTCATAGTACTAACTGTAAAAAAAAATTAAAAAGATAGAACATTTTGCGCTGCCAGCATGCAGGGTAATAAATAAGAATTAAAAAAGATTAGCATTAAAATAAATACCATACTCTTTTTTACCTTCTATGTTTTATTGCCAAGTTATTACTTAACATTATTGCATTGAAAGGAAAACTTATCAAACATGCTTTGTGCTAAACTATGATGTATAGAAAAATCAATGTAAACAAAGCTCAAATTATCAAGAAAATACAGTATACAGCTATTTCAAGACTACAATGGAACGTCTTAAAATTCGTGAGAGAACAACAAACACACAACAAGAAAGTGTTCTATCACGGCGTCCTTATTGTGAATTGAACAGTTTTGCACTCAAAGACGCTCCATTGTGCCCTTAAAATAACTGTATGTTGTATATTCTTGTTAATTTGTGCTTTATTTAACTCCTGACGTGATGAACTTTCCGATGGCAAGTAAACTATTTTTTCCGATGGCAAGTAAACTTTGGTCTTGGTAACTTTCGTAGTTTTAAGTTTTCAATTGTTTTTTACAAAAAAAAAAAAAAAAAGAAGGTATCAAAAACTGGTTTTGGTTGAACTTAACATCCAGTATTTTCAAACGGAATGAACATTGTTCCGTAGTTCCATATCAAAGAAACAGTGATCTAGCTTCTGCACTTAGGAACAAAACGTTCCCAGCAAAATCTCAAGTTTTTATTTCTGAAGGAAGTCATTTTAGATATTCTCTAAATCCTCGTCAGATACAAAGCGGCCGGAACATGCATTCCAATGTCGAATTTCCCTAATCCGGTCGTGAAGTAAAAAGAGGAAAGCCTTATCCTTTTCCCTTCCAATGAAAAGTCGGCTTTGCCTCTGCTTTTATTTGCTCTTTTGTATTTGCCTGATGCAGAAGTTTGTGCATTAAAGCTCTGTTACGATGAAAGTTTGAGAGAAGAGTAAGGATGTGCTGGAGTGTTAAAAAAATAAAAAAGAAGGAAAGAAGAGGAAAAATGGTAAAGGAGCTTGAGAAGCGTAAGGAATAAAATCCATTTATGAAAGGATCGAGTGGAAGAAAAGTTTAGCTGTAAAGAATTATATGATAGTTTTCGTTTTGGTTTTAAAGAGCTGGATTTCATAAAAATGAAACAAAGATATACACTTAATGAACATATTTTGCACCTCTACGCATTTTTCGTTTTGGTGAATATTGTTATTTCTAGCACAAACTCTACGTGAGTTATGATTATGGGTAAATGTGGACAAGAGCTAATATTTAGAAAAGTGCCAATTTGAGTCCCAAGTGAATTTTCACTAGTATTTCAATAACTAGTTAACAAAATAATTTTCCCCAGAAAGAAGATAAGGTTCTGCTTTCATTTCATCTAAAAACATCAGAAAAAAAAATTTTTTTTTTCAACAGAAAATATTGTTTTTATACATCAAAAATCAGATCGGTAACGTGTCCCCAGTAGCAAAGCTTAGCATGCAAACAGGTCATGCGCACTTTCTAACTTCCCAAAAAAACGCACTAGCACAAAAAACGATTCTATCTCTACCCCTTTGTTAATATTTTACTTCATTTTTGTTTTAATCGATTTCTGATTTCCTAGCCGATGCAAAATAAGCGTGTCCCAAGTTCCGCCGTCAGAGTGGTAACAATAACTTCCAAACTTTGTTTAAGCTCCCAAAATCATTTCCTGCACCTATACCACGTGATACTGAGTACCTGGTGGGATGTTTTATCGAATCGTAATTAAAAATTTGCATTTCTGCATCTAAAATTTTTTAAAAGATTTTTTAAAGTGATTTTATAAAAGTGTGTCATTTGAGTCATCAGATCGGTAACACGCTCTAAAATGCGCAGGTTTTATTATTTTAAAAATTATTTTATATATAAGTATAGTCCTCTATTGCAAGTGAAAAACCCACGTGTTTGATTTTGGTTTAGTGCGATCGACTCGGAAATAAAAAAAAAAACTTTGTCAGTTTGTCAGATCGGTAACAGTCAGAGCGGTAACATTGAAAAACAGCGAATATGTTACAGAACTAACTCACACGTTTCAGAACTATAAAAAGCAAAAATCTTAGGTTTTAGCCATATATATTGAATAATTTTGTTCTTAAAAAATGAAAAGCAATTAGTTTTAGTACAATTGCTTCATTTGTGGTTTGTATGACCTAACAATAGAAGTTAGTAAAATAAGAAAAATTGACACTGCAGAAATTAAGTTAATTAATTATCATTATTTTATTTATTTATTTATTTATTTTTTGATGCTTCAATTTCTTATAACTTCGCTAAATAACTAGATAATAACTAGCATGCTAAATTTGAATTTCTGATCAAGAAATTAAATTTCCTGCAACTAATTAAAGAAAAGCAAGCAGCAGAGTTGTGTGTTGAAAAAGTTGAAGTTGTGTGTTGTTTTAAAACAAAATAAATGTTTTATTAACTTGGATTTGGTAATCTCATAATTTCTTTTATCTAAAAACATGATCGCTCATTTTTATTTCCAAGAAATGCTTTTTTATAATGAAATTTGATTTTTTAGCCTAATATATACATTTTAATATAATTATCTTAATTCTATGTTTAAAATGCAAGGAAATGATATCATATTTAGAGATGTTAACGAAGACTGAAAGCATAAACTCAAATATGTAACTCATATTAACATCAGATCTGTAACATTCATCAGATCTGTAACGGCTTAAAAGTGAGTAATCTAAGGAGGGGGTAAATAACTTCCTTGACCTCCCCCCTTTTATTTTCTTGCATTTAGACCCAATTTAGACTTAAAATCCAATGTTAGTTTTTTTCTGCAAAAAAATTTTTTTTTCAGAAAACTCCAACTTCAAATTGGCACTTTTCTAAATATTGGCTCACAAGCGAATTGATTTGCACCAAACAACCCAAAGGGGGACAAAGGTAGATCCAGAAATTTTCCAAGGGAGGAGCGATTGATTTTTCTTACTTACTTTTTACTACGCATACTGGTTTACAAATATTGTTCACAAAGGATTTTGACTTCAATCTCGAAACATTTCTGGGAGAGCCGCAAATCTTCTTCCTCCAAACTCGTACAGAATTGCAATTTTACAACTTTAATAGTGAAAAAATACTAAGTACTAGTGCCCCAAGGGAGGGGCGATCGCCCCCATCGCTCCTCCCATGCATCCGCCCCTGAAGGGGAAAAACATAGTTGCTTCAACTTGAGAATCCGTTAAAAGAAATGCTTCGATTCAGTCTCATGACTAGAACTAAACATAAAGGTTTCTTTATTTTTCGCCAATATTTGCCACATTTACAGATTTCTCGCTGAATGAAAAATTATGTTCGTATTCATTAAAAGTAAGTAAATCGTGTTTTTTTTTTTTTTTTTTTTTTTTGTAAAATCTGAATTGGGTTGCAGCCAAAGCAGACACATGCAGAAAACTTTTTCAAATAATGCACTTTTACTTCGTTTTAATACAATTTTTAACACATATTTTCACTATTTTAATCAGGTACTTAGACAAAGAAGTCCATAATCTTGTCATGAATATGTGCAGGGAGCCAAAACAACAGCTGGCGCTAAGAAAAAGAGAAAATATCGTGTCCAAGAGTGTTTGTTTTACTACGAACATGAATCTAAAAAAAAAAAAAAAATGCCAGTCGCATATGTACTTCTATTCCACTTATCCAAGATTTCAATTAGTTATCTTCTTATTATGTACCTTTTTAGTGGCATTTTCAGATACCTTATCTGCAATTTAATTTTAAAGTATCCTTTCCTATTCTTTCTCTCAATTGTTGAACAATTTCCAAAATGGCAAAATGAAAAACTTTGATGCATCAGAATTTCTTTGTACCTAAAATATACCATTTCTCACAAAATAGAGAGCTGAATTCTCAGAAGAACAAAGGGGGAAGTCGTAAAAGTGACTACCAACTAGGGAAATCTAAAGAAGAAATATTGGAAATCCGTGGGAAAAATCCAATTTATGTGACGTCTTCCATTGAATAATATAATCACCGCTCTCTTTCTTTGAGCGATGATTAGATTACTCACTAAACTTCATCTTCACTTCTTATTGTGATATCCATTTAGTGAAAGTATCCTATCCATGTTCATAAATATGAAATTCAAACACTTTGTGCTTGCAGAAATTGATCAGGTGTACTCATTTCGTGACCATACCACGCATGGAAGAAGGTAGCTCTACCACAAATTTGTATGCACGTGACAAACTTTTGCTAATAAGGACAAGCAAAAATCCTTTTTCAAACGTATTAGCATGGATATAAGTTTGGAAATCTTAATATCGCGTTACTTATCCAAATAATATACCACTAATTATTTTGATCTGGATATTTTAAAATTAAGGCATTAGTGACATTTTATTGCTTCATTTTACGTCAGGAATAAGACAACATTTATGACATCTAAAATATTTAATATTTTATTCAAAGTTATGACTTTTCTCTTGCAGTTGAAATGCCTATAACTTACAAAATATTAATTAGAATTCAATTTTGCTTCAAAAGCAATGACATATAATGTTGAGGTCATAAATACTTGTTTCACAATAATTCAAAATTATATGTATATAATACAAATAACAATGATAAAATTTGTATTTGTCTCAGCACCCCAGTTAGAATAAAATTATTTTTCCTTTTTAGAGTAATTTCCAACTAAAGTCGGCTCTATTTTTTCCAAAAGTATTTTTATTTCATTCTTTTTAGTGTAAATGCACTTGAAAAAAAAGGTTCTTCCATTACGAAACTTAACTTACTTTTTTCAATTAAGTGCTCCCTGACATAAATAAATTTCCCATCAACGCCTCTAAAATTTTAAACGATTGATGCTAAAAGATAATACCTGTTCCTCTCCGGGATTTATTCAAGTACTAATGTAATCAGCATCACTTAAATATAAACAGCTTTCCAACTAATATATATTAAAAAACGATACAAGTTATTCATCATTAAAAAACTGAACGTGTCCCCGTTTCGTGTTATTAGCATTAGATGAAGATAAAAATACCAGAAAGCAAGGAGAGTAATAAAGTTTATGTTGCTTCAGCGAAGTCTTCATTCAAAATTTTCATTATGATTATTATGAACTAGCTTATTATCCGGCGTTGCCCGGTATTGCATTATGTTTAACTTTTTTTTTTTTTGCTAAAATGAAATAGGTGAGCCTTAGATTGATAGTTCATTGTTAATCGTAATCTTTGTTGGAAAATACCCATACTGAAATATGTTAAATTTTACCAATTTGTATGTTTAAAGCCTTATCTCTATTACTCTATATATTCAAAATTGAAAGAAAATGGCCTTTTTGAGACAAAAAATTTTGATTTTGAGCTTTTTGGATTTTTTTTAAATTTCGAAACCCCGCCTATGTGAATTCTAGTGCATCAAGAAACCTCTGTGACAAGTTTGAAGAAATCCGATGAAAACCGTAGATTTGTATAAGGAACAAACATACGAATATACATGCATACATACATACATTTTTATGTATATAGATGTTACCGTTTCGTAGCAACTACATTTTATCACAGCAATGGCTTTCATATTTAATCATTTAATAGAGAAAATGTCTGAAATTTGCTGTTTTTTGAGCATAACTCATATGGTCAATTAAAGGCACGGGACCTAAGTTAAACCATCCCCTGTACATTAAGGCTACAGTGGACAAATAAAATTGATTTTTTTCAATTATTGATTTATATGTCTAAAACTTTGTGTGCTTGTATTATTGTATATTTACGACATCTAAAAGCATAAAAAAACACAAATTAGTGCAAAAACAATGAATATTTTTTTTCAAATTTCAAATTTAAACATTTTTTTAACAAAATTTCAAAATGTTCCAGGCGTCGCAATTTTTTTTTCAAACTTTGAATTTCCACTTAATTTCCAATCATTAGGCATGGTGGCACAAAACAATGCATTACATGCAATGTTTTATGAGATAGTTTATAAAAGATGGCTGAAAATAAAAAATTTCAGTTGAAAAAATCATGTAAATTTTCATTTTCAGCCAATTTTTTTTAAACTATCCCATAAAACATTGCATGTAATGCATTGTTTTGTGCCACCATGCTTAATGATTGGAAATTAAGTGAAAATTCAAAGTTTGAAAAAAAATTGCGACGCCTGGAACATTTTGAAATTTTGTTAAAAAATGTTTAAATTTGAAATTTGAAAAAAAATATTCATTGTTTTTGCACTAATTTGTGTTTTTTTATGCTTTTAGATGTCGTAAATATACAATAATACAAGCACACAAAGTTTTAGACATATAAATCAATAATTGAAAAAAATCGATTTTATTTGTCCACTGTAGCCTTAAAAAAGAATCGTCCAAATCGGCTCAGTAGATCCAACACTATGAGCTTTCAGACCAAAAAAAAAAACATACTCGCGTTTCTACTTCAGAACCTCCATCTTTTTGAAGTCGGTTGATGCTATGTTCTTCTTCACTCAAATTAAGCTTGAAATTTTTGTAGGTTTAAATGTAACTAAAATGAAGTTTTTTAAAAACTGGTTTACGTCGCTTGCCATTGATATTCATAAGCAGTTACATTATTCTTTAACCTTTTTTTAAAGATGCTTTGAAAACAACTTTTATGTAGTTACTTTATCCTGGCTATCGATAAAATTCAGAATATTTTTACTCTGAAAAAGTGCTGGATTTGTTTTAGACAGCAAAAACATCCAATGCCAATTCTTGAAAAAAGAACACAAATTGTTTGCATTGTTTATTTACTATCGTATTTTCTATGATCTTCAATCACACAGCCTTAGAAATAAAATAAAGAACTTTATTCTGAATTGTTTTATTCAAATAGGACGAAAATTGAGTTTACAGTCTAAAAATTGGAATGTCGTTTTTTGATATATTTCAGAATTGGGCGATTCTAAAAAGCCTTTTTCACTGTACATGTATTCTGACCAGTGAAGGAACTCTTAAGTACAATCTCACTTTTAGAAATTCATAATATCTTTAAACCCTAGTTCTTTGTTCATGACGAAAAAGACCTTTTTATTGATATGTATAGTCATTAAGAAAAAATTAAGAGACATTTTATGGTTCTGCTTCTGAGTTTTTATTAGGCTTTAGGTACGAGATTTCGAACTTTAACTGTTTTGAACTTTTTTAGTTTTAAATTTAATGTATTTATTTAAAGCTTATATAAAAGTGATGCATACCGCCAAGTTTTACATTACTTTAGTGTAGTCACCACGATTGCACAACGAGGCTCCAATGATGTGGAAGTTCTAAGACACCTGTTGTAAGGCATGTTCTGGTGATAGTTCGAATAGAGCAATCTATTACTGCAAGAATTTCCTGAAGCAAAAATGCCTCAAAGCGGTTTCTTCATTTTAGGAAGTAAGTCAAAGTCATAAAAACATAAGACTTGTATTAAATGACTTAATTCCTAAGAAAAAGGAACCACTTCGTCGCAAGACTTAGTGGTTCACTTGAGAACTGTTCCAGAGACTCTTGCTGCAGTAAACTGACCGATTCATTCGAACTTTCAACAAAAGAACACGACTTTCATTGTTGGAAACGAGTTGTGTACATTGCTAGTAATTATAATAAATTACGGTGAAACTTTATGGTATGTGTCCCTTTTGTATTAGATGTAAGAAAATGCAATTAAAAATAGTGTTATCAAATATAAAATCGAGTTTGTAGCATAACATCACAATCAAGCAACATAAGACATCTAGAGAAAAAGAGGCATATTCTCAAGGTCAAAATTTCCATTTTGGCCTAAGTAACCAAAATAAGAATTTTAACACAATTCATACGAATGAGGGGATAAGCACCAATCTGTTTCGTGGCAAAATTTATACGAATGCTAATCCTGGCAATCACTGCTATTCACTGTGAGTTTGAAAGCTTTTCAATGAAAACCGATGCTTGATGACCGTCATATACTGTTTTATCTCAACACTCTTCCTTGGGTGCACAATGCACGTGTTTCATGAATTCTCATTATGTATTTTTCCAATGTTCAATTCTTGCCCCCCAACGGGATATTCACCTTCATTTCAATCTTTACATAGCAAAACTTCTCTCCCCTCTTTATATGCTCAATCTTCGCGCTAGCGAAATGTTCCCCCTGCTAGAGAAAACCTGTGCTAAAGATCGATGAGAAGAATTATTCTACACCGTAAAAAACAAAAAAAAAGCAGTTTTACATAAAAAAATCTCTTGGGAATTCCATATTTCCTAATAGCCATACAGCTTATTCTGAAGTATTTTATTTAAGAAGTTGTATCGTTATAATGTTACTGTATCATTACAACGCTGTAGAAAAAAAAAACAGTACTACTGGAAAAGCTCTAGAAAACTGGGGTTCCATAAAATTTTCGATTAATGATACAACTAATGCTTCAGTATCATTGTATAGGAAGAATTCGTATCGTTACACTGTTGTATAAGAAAAAGCAGTGTCATGACAACGCTGTAGAAAAAAAGTGCACTACAAGTAGAAAACGTCTACACTGCAAAAAGGAACTGTTATTTTCACAGTATAATACTGGCAGCCGAGGTTCCAATTTAAAATTGTAAAATGCACGGTAATAAACTGTAAAACTAGCATTTTTACAGTTTATTACTGTAAAGTTAACTATTTTACAGTTCATTGCCCGTAAAATGTATCTGTATTATACTGTAAAAACAACAGTTCAATACCGACAGCAGTGGTTCCGATTTAAAACTGTAAAATGCACGGTAATAAACTGTAAAATTAGCAATTTTACAGTAATTATGTCTGTAAAATTTAGCAATTTTACAATTCAGTACTGTAAAATTAGAAATTTTAGTTTATTATTATAAAATTGGCAATTTTTACAATTTATTACCATAAAATTAGCTGTATTATACAGTAAAAACAGCATTATATTTTTAGAGTGTAGGAAACTGGTGTTCCATAAACTTTTCTATGAGATACAGCTATTTTTTAAGTAAAACAGAGTTACTAAAGAATAAGCTGTACAGTTGCGAGAAAACTTTATGTAAAATCATTTAACTAGCGAATTTCTTGTAGCACAGCAGTTATTTTTTAGTACAGAAACCTGTATGAAGGCCAATTTTCTGGAGATGTTCTAGTAGTATAGCGGTTTTTCCCCTTTTTTACAGTTTAGTAGTATGTAGATCAAATGGTTTAAAAACATGAAGTCGTAAAAAAGAAAAAAAAAATTCCCAATGTATCTTCTACTAATGTAATAAATCAAAATGCATCCAACAAACCAAAATATTTCGAATACATACGTTTCACTTAAGTGTACTTTCTCATAATTTAATAAATTCTACGTCCCACTTAAGTGTACTTTCTTATAATTTAATAAGTTATTCAAACCCTTCTACGAATCCAGCTACAGCTAATAATATGAAATTGAATCTCGGTTTCTATCCATTACTTAGAGCTCTCCCGAAAAATTAAAAATTTAAAGCTCAAAAGCTTTCGAACTTCTCCGTAATGCATAAGTCCCGCTTGAAAGAAATACAAATAATCCTCCTGCGTAAGATAAAAAGACTCGATACTTTTGAAATAAATGCTCTTTAGATGTTCTTTTCTCTGGAATCTCGGTAAACCTTACCAGGGAACATTGGAAAGGATGCTGACTTGCAACGAGGCTTTTATATTTGCCGCTGCTCGAAATACTACTTTTATTTGCTTATCCGCCGTTTCCATGCTCTTTAATCTCGAATGAACCCAAGTCGCTATTTTCAATTCCAACATCTACGTTTAAAAGGACAAAGAGATCCTCTTTTTTTTACGATTCGTTTTATTTGAACAAGACCAAAAAGCTGCCGAAATGAAATCCCCTTTATTTTGAAAGACGAAACTCTTAATGGGCGTTATATTGTAACACTTTTTTTTCTATTTTACCATACGTCAATCAAAAAGAAAAAAAGTCTTACTTCCTAATACCTTTTATTAGTAACAGTCAGATAAAAGCCCCTAGAATCATTAAAATTTTAGCAAAGGCAAAAATATTTACTGTTTACGATGCACTAGATATAAAAATTTAACAGCAGCTAAAAATTTAACAGTTGCTGATGTTCAGGGTGGGCTAAATGTGATGTGCATTTTTCTTATTTTAAACGTAAATATTTTAAGAAACAATTCAACTTAATATAAGTTTTGTGGTGTTCCCAAAATCAGTTTTTTTTTTTTGAAAAAAAAGGAAGAAAATAAAAGAAAAAGAGAACAGAATATAAATTAATATAGTTTATGCATCTTTTCAAAGTTTTAACCGGTTTTTTTTTTTTTTTTTTTTGCAGTGGATTCAATACATAAAATAATACTTTTGTAATTGTAAGCAAAATAACGTTTTTCTCTGTTACCTTTATATTTATCAAAGTGTCATCATTTTAGCCACAAAAATAAACATATTATATTACTGGGCTGTGTAAGTCCGAAATTTGATAAATGCGGACACAGCCGTTGATACACAACATTCATCTATCAAAGACATCGGCGAAAAACCAAATGCTTCCGATAAATCACCGGTAAAATTCCGACATTCTCCAATTTCGGTCTTCCACTACCCCAAACATATACTATATTGGACAATTGGGCAGTGGTGGCCCGATTGATAAGCCATCGGACTCGCAACCGGGGGATCGCGGGTTCGATCTTAGCCGATCAAAGATCCACCGTCTTAACTAATAGTGGCTAGGGGATGTAAAAAAAAGTTCGCGGCCACGAAGTCCTCCAAGGGAATCGACATCTCTGGGGGTACTGGATCAGGGGTTTCCTGGACTCTTGGTCCGCTTCAAAAGAGCATAGTGCTCTTCAGGGCCCCATCCAACCCGTTAAATCACGTGTTGTGGAAGGTACGGAGGACCTGGAGTAAAAAGGGAGAAGTATATTGGACAATTTTGTTACAAAATTCCGAATTCAATCATGTAGAATTCGACTCTGAAACGTGACCATAAGAAATTGAAGCAAAGTTCTCTGTGGTTGTACAATATCAAGAGTATAAATGTCAAAAAATGTACAAACCATATTGAAATTCTGACCCATTGAGAGCCACTGAATCTTCATGAAATTTAAAAAAAAGTCAAATCGAACTATTTTAGAACAGTAGACTAAAGATGAAATGCTAAAATTATCCTATCATTCGTTAAATAAATGTGCAGTACCAATAGTGTGTAGTGGGGGTGCCGAGACGAAGGCAAAACATCGAAGTTTCGAAATTAAGACATCGATGGTATTGGTACATCGACCAAAAAACATCAATGTTTTAAAACATCGACCTTTTTTTATAAAAATTACTTCCACATTTAAATGTACTAACTCCCCAATATATTGCGCCTCCTTATATTACTCAATTAGATTTATCTTTTGTCTCCTGAAAATCATCAACTATATGATATCGATGTCAATTACAGAAAACTTTTTTAATGAGATAGACACTGCAACTGTTGATTAACTGTATAACGCTTATTTATCGCATATTTTTATGAAACTTTTTTTGTTGAAATGTAAAACACCGTTACCGAAAAAAATTCTAAAGCAAAACAAAAACAACGATGTTTAAAAATCGTTGACCGTAAATCATCGGTAGTAATTAAAAAAAAACGATGTCAATACGATAGATATTGCAACTGTTAAAGATGAATCTTTTTTATTGCTTATTTTTATTGCTTTTTGCTGAAGTGTTAAAAGACATCGTTAAGAAAAAAAAACATCGAACGCGAAACAGGGATCATTAAAAGACATCGACCTTAAAACATCGATGGTAACTATTAAAAACGTCTTCTAACGAGATTGATAGTGTAATGGCTGATTAACGATGTAACTTTTGGCCGCATATCTTGATTTTTTTTTTTTTTTTTTGCTGAAATATAAAACATTCACATAAAGAATAATAATGAAGTAAATAAAATTTAAACAAAAATGGCGAAAGCACATTAGAAAAATTAGCATTTTAGAAACATCGAGAGCAAAACATGGATAATAATCATAGAAAATGTTTTCTAATGAGATTAATACTGAAACTTCTAATTAAGGATGAAAACTTCTTGATACGTCTGCTTATCGCATATTTTTATCAAGCTTTTTTTACTGGATTATAAAACATCGACATTGAACCGAAAACATCAATGTTGGGAAAACATCGACACTCAAACATCGATGGTAAAAACATTGATGTTTTAGCAAAAACATCGATGGTTCCAAAACATCGACATCAATGTCGCAGCCCTAGTGTGTAGATTGTGATTCTTACAGTTTAGTAAAAAAATTAATTTCGTTTGGAATCAAAAAAGTTCATTATTACTCATTACTGACTACTTACTTTGCAAAACAGGAAATTGAAACTTTGCTATTGACCAAAATTACGCACATTAATTAAATAACCGTCATTAGCCACAACTTTGCAATGAAACTTATTACACTCATGTTTAAAAATTATACATAGCTCTCATGTGCAGGTAATTATAGAATTATTTGATGTGAAGGATCGTTTAAATATATATATATTGTTTTTGTAGGAAAATGCATTAGAAAGAATGTAATAATTCTTCCAAACAGATTTGAATTTATTATCTTCGGGATATTTACAGATAAATTTTCTATTCCCAAAAAAATCCTATGCTAAGACAGATTAGAACTCTTTGAATATCAGTATAAACACACGCATTTAATTCTCAAAACTTCCGTAAAAATTATTGATCGGAACATTTTCTCAGAGATATTCATAATTTTTTACTAACTCTAAAAAATATTTACTTGTTTATTTATAAAATATCCTTCAGAATAAAATATTTTTCTTATAACTTTCCGATAATTTGAAAAAAAATAAATAAAAGGCAAACTTTAGTGAAAAATCAATTAGTGCAGTAAAGCACCGCGCAAGAACTGATTTCAAGTAGGACAGAGATTTATAATATCATTACTATTATTTTTCTTATGATTGCTCAGTTTTTCAGAATTTTATATAGTACGTTACTGAATTAAGTTAAAAACTATAAGAAAGATCTAAAGAGCTATGCTATGGTTTGCTAAATTATTGATTTATTGTTTTGCAGGAGAATCCAAAATGAAGAGAAGAACAACCAGAGCTTTTCTTCAAATAATAGTAGTGTTACGCATTTTAACCCTGTGGCCTTCTACTCACGCTTTAAGTGATTCAGAAACAGAAAACAGAATAAGCAGAAATTCATATCAATGGAAAGCAGGTAGTTTGTTTAAATCTTTCTTTGTTTTTCAAAATTTAAATAACTGTCGTAATCAAGCGCCTAGTCCATATCCCAAACAAAATTAGCGTTTGCTTTGTTAGTAGAAGAATATGAGGTAAAGTGAAAAAGCCGGACAAAGTAAAATGGAAAAGTACTTGCTCATTTGGAAGCGCCACCTATCCATCAATATTTTAACTATGTTATTAAACACGTAGTTGTTCCAGTCGAAATACGGATACTTCTAAAGATACACCTAAATAACACAAGTCATTTTCAAAATTTGGTGCTCATATTGTAAGTCAAATTTTGAAAATAGCGTTCAATATTGTATACCCGGTTTATCCAAAACAACACCCAACCACGCTTTGTCAAGAGTTTGCATGCGTGCTACACAAAAACTAATGAGCTCAAATTAACAAAAATACTAGAAAGTGTTGACTACTAAAAGTACTTTAAGCTCCTTAAATTTCAGACTTCCGGTGTGATAAGATTTTCTGCAACCTTAGCCTAAACATGGCAATTTATTACGACAGACAGCATTTCAAGATCATTTTTTCATCCCCATCTGAAAGAACACCATCGGGAAAAAACCTATTTTGACAGAAAAAAAAATAGGTTATTAACGAAAAAAAAAAGATTGCAGGTGACAAACTTGAGCTGCAGTGTTTTAAAAAATATCGAAAATATACAAAATGTGCGTGCTGAGAAAAATCGCATAATCAGTCAATAAGCAACTTTATTTTTTTTATAATTTTTCAGCATGCTGAAAAAATTGAAAGTGGCAAGCAGAACTTTTTGTTTCTTAAGAAAGTGGCACTCTTCCCAAAAATTTTGGCCACTATTAAATTAGAGGTTATAGTGTAACAAAAATCTTTAACATTGAGCATTTATAATTGAACATTTTTCACATGTGCTCACAGACTGCTCATTTATGGAAGTGAACTTCATAGGGAAAAAATCTTACTTAGTATTCCTCATACTCCTCTTTTAATTCATATGAAATTGGATCCATCAGTAATGCTCATCCTGTTGTTTCCAAAGGCTTCTGCATAAATTAATTCTGATAAAAATTTCAGCAGTAAAATCTTAGATTTTCAAAGTCTTGAATATTTTGCAGGTTCCTGGAGTACGTGCATGGGTCCGAAGTGCGGGGAGGGATTCCGAAGTCGGAAGCTGCTTTGCCACGATTCCTTTGGACTCATTGTACCTGATTCAAACTGCGCTCAAACAGACAAGCCAGCGCACATTCAGAAGTGCTTTAGAGTTTGTGAGAAACACAAATCTGTTCTCAGGTAATTGAAATATTTAAATAATTATTTAAACTGTACTCGATAATTTTGCTAGTAGACGATAAAGGTAACTTATTCATGATACACAAGTTTGTTCTCTAAAATCTGAAACAACTTATTCATTATCAAAGTATAATTCATAAGTCTATTCCCAAAACGTAAACACAATTTCTTTACGCCAAACAAGTTTTTTGTCAAGTGTCTGAAACATTTAATCAACTACCTGTTTGAACCAAATTATCTGTTTCATTAATTCTTTTTTTTTTTTTAATTTCTCTTAGGTGGCGAATCGGACACTGGTCTCCTTGCGTCCCTATCCTTCCAAATGTACCAAGCTTCACTTTGTGCACGGGATCTGTCTCTATGCATGGAATGGCCCATAGGGTAGTTAACTGCATTCTGATCAGTTCGAATCGCTCAGTCGAGTCGAAAGCTTGCGAGTACTTCTGGGACAGGCCAGAATCCGAGATGGCTTGCTCGCTGGATTGCCCTACTGCTCCATGCATCACGGCTAAGAGGAATGTCACGTGTCGTATAAGAAGCTGCGAAGAAGAGATCTCGTGGGAGGAAGAAGTAGGTTCTACTCTTTTTTTAATCTAGTTGGCCTGAATGAGAACACCAAGAACCCTAATTTTGCATCACTCAGCATTATTCACTTAAATCCACGTTAATCAGTGCCTCAGTTCACTTGGTAACAAAAATAGGAATTTTCTTTCATTTTAGAAAGTCTGAAAGAAACTCACTTAGCTCACATGGTAACAAAAGTGGTAATCTCCAGTCACGTTAAAAGTGTGTGAAAGATTTCAGCCGGTTTGCCTCAATTCAACTTGCAAACAAAAAATGGTAATCCCTTTCTTTTTGATTAGGGAAAGACATCTCAGCATGCGTGCCTCATTTTCCATATAATCAAGAACTGTAATCTCCGTTCACTCGAAGGCTTGTGAAAGAGATTTCGGCTTGCTCACTCAGCTCACATGATAACAAGAATAGTAATATTCGTTCACTTGTAAAGTCTGTGAAAAAAATTTCAGCCGACGCGACTAAGGCAGGGATTCAAGTGAAACACCATTGCAATCGCTTCGAATTGCAATCGCTACTGGAAGTGAATTACATTATCATCAACTTAACTTGGCACTGACGTCACTACGGGTGGAGCCAATAAGAGCTCACAAGCAGTCAGTGATCTCCTCTTATTCGCCAAGTAGGCTGTGACGTTTTATATAGCTCGTTTTTCATAGGCAAACGTCACGCTGACGTCACGATGTTTTTATCAAGAATCGTTCTAATGTAATTCATTTCCAGTAGCGATTGTAATGTGCGATCGCCTGTTTCACTTGAATTCCTGCCTAAGTTCACTAGATCGATTATCCTGCCTAAGGCAAGAATTCAAGTGAAACACCATTGCAATCGCTTTGATGCGATCGCAAAATAAATGCTAATTCAACTTAACTTGGAACTGACGTCACTACGGGTAGAGCCAATAAGAGCTCACAAGCAGTCAGCGATCTCCTCTTATTCGCCAAGTAGGCTGTGACGTTTTATCTAGCTCGCTTTTCATAGGCAAACGTCACGCTGACGTCACGATGTTTTTATCAAGAAACGTTCTAATGTAATTCATTTCCAGTAGCGATTGTAATTTGTGATGGCCTGTTTCACTTGAATTCCTGCCTAGAAGCTTTAAAAGTTATATTATTGCCTTTTTCTGTATATATCAAAATTATTTTTCCTTTTTATTATTATTTTTTCTCCAAGTAATTTGTACATTATTTTATGTAAATTTATATCCAGTTGTAATGTACGTTCCCTAGCAGACGCTAAGTCGTTCGTTAGTTTTTCTTTCCTTCCAGCCACCACATCCCACAGTGTTTTGATTAATGTTACTGTCTGTTTGCGTATTGTGCGCCTGGGAGCCACGGACGCTTCCATCTGAAAAAGGGGTGATAGGTTTAGGATGCGCACTACCCGATGCTTTCAGCTTTTGTTCGCTTTCTACTTCCTCGTTGCTTCCCCCCCCCCTCTATTTCGAGAAAGTCCGAAGAGACTTCGCGCGTGCGCAGATGCAGCGGAGGTCACATGAAAAAATTTTAGACAATAGCTAGCTGGACAAAATTATTTTTCGTCATTTTTACATATTTATGGATCAGGGTTCAAATTTGTTCCGTGTGCTTCCTACAGTAGTAGAACCTTGAAATGATGTGGAAAGCACAGCATTCACCTTCGAATTTTATGTCTTTGTCCAGCCAGTTTGCATTAGTTACCAAAAAACGCTGTTTTCATTTTCCCGTGGAGACCCATTTTTCAGAATTTTTTTAGGCATAGTTAGCTAACTTTTTCCTGATTTTCTTTTCAAAGTCCTATGAAAGGTTTTCAAAATTAAATTTGGATGAAAGGATTTCGAAGAGAATATAGTTTTTTTCTCTTTTTGGGGGTTTCAACCATTCTTCAAAGAAATACCTCCTAGAAAGACAGTACTCTAGAAAAAAAAATGTTGTACTCGAGTGTGCTGCCTATAATACGTCTTATTAATTATGGGAAAGGTGCAGCTATAATATACAGAAAATTTAGCCCGGGGACAAACGGGGACAAGTGTTTACCATCACGTGAAAGTTTCGAAACAAGCAAAAATATTTTGTTCATCTTAATTTTTTTTTTTTTTTATATTACTTAATTATCATATACACTAATTTAGTTAGGCAAAACTTGCATTTACCAGTTTTAATAACACTCATCTTGCACAATTAAATCATTAAAAAATCGGAAAGCTTTAGTTTTATGTGCTTAAAATTATGTCTGAAACTCAACTGATTTATTCTAAAACAAAGAGATACGTAACTTCAACCCTTAATACTCACCTGGCGGAAGTGAGTTAAACATAATGAAGTATCATATTTTGATGTATTGTAGACATTATCCCAAGTTCGAATTTTAGAATTCCGAACTTGACTTTTGTTCACCTAGCTTACACTAATCGAAACACAGTGCATCCGGTTAAACCCTCAACAGGGTTGGTACGGTGGTGACTGGTGGGGTTTAAAGAAATGAATAAATAAAGTTTACTAGGTTACAAAAAATGGTAATCTCCGTTTATTAGGTAAGTTTGCGCGAAAGAAATTTTAGCTAGTACCCCTCAATTTCCTCGGAATTAAAAACAGTAATCTCCGTTTACTTGAAAAGCATGTGTAAGAGGTTTCAGAAGGGGTTATTCAGTTCACATGGTAACAAAAACAATCATCTCTGTTCACTTGAAGGGTCTGTAAAATACATTTCCGTAAGAGTGCCTGTGTAATTTTACTTGGTAAAAAATGGTAAACTTTATTCATTTAGAAGGTTCAGAAGAAAAATAACATTCTCCGGCTATGAAAGAGACGTATTCACTTGATAACACCTCTTTCACATACCTTTCAAGTTAGAACCTCTTTAAAGGACAGGCCGACCTATCCGACATTTTGGTTCCAAGACGGCTTTAGATCCAACCTCGTTTAAAGTGTTTGGAAATTCGTTAGTTTAATCAATGGTAGCTGTGTAGTCAAAATACGCCACATTGTGTAAATCTAGTGAGATAACTGAATTCTCAAATTAAATACTAGCTTATGGGGAAATAATTTCCGGTAAATAAACAAATTTTCATCCTTGTTCCTTGTCTACAATTTAAATGAATGATATATCCTCATTTTACTAGTTGGAACAGTTAAACTTCAATTAGGTCAGCCATCTGAAGTTTATATATATAGCACCAGTTTTCTTTAACCCGATTTTAGTACTCATACCAGTGGAACCACGTGCGTCTTTTTGGAACCAAAATGTCGGATAAGCCCTCACTCCCCCCCCCCCCTTGAAATAAGGCCCTTATATAGGGGACTTATTTCAAGTGAGTGGCGATTACTGCTTTAGGAGATTAAAGTGAACTGAGGAACTGATTCACTCGAAGTCAAGTGAATCGGACTGAGTGGAGCAAGATTGAGGCTAAAGGTGTTAGTTACTCCTGGTTCATTAAAATCTCTGATCTGACTTTCACTCTCGGATAGGTTACGGACGTAATTGCTGCATCAGAAAAAGATGCCGCTTGCGATAATGTACATTCTGGTCCGGTATGCAAGGAGCAAAGTTTACCAGTCCTATGTAAAAATTCCGTTTCGCAATACAAAGTTAAGGTAAGTTTTTCAGTAGCAACTCATTTGCTTCAATGATTCTTTTTGTTAAATACGTGAGGATAAGAAGAGAGTTAAAGCAGTACCGAAACGGTGTTCCGGCCCCAAATCACCGCTGATATATATATATATATATATATATATATATATATATATATATATATATATATATATATATATATATATATATATATATATATATATATATATATATATATGAGAAAGAGAAATAGAGAGGGGAGTTTTTAGCGTTTTAAAACATAATTGGACGTTGATTAAGCATTTCTAATCAATAGTTAAACATCCAAAATAGCAAAAATGAAAGAGTTATTGATTGTTGGGTTAAAATTGAAATTATAAAATTCTACAAAGAGGGACATAATGTAGTAACCATTGTTACCCTGCATTAAAATTCATCTCGTTGGGGAAAGTCGGGAAAAAGGATCCAGTACATTATTTATCCTGCCCCCCATCCGGCCCCCAAAAAAAGGAGAAGACATATTTCAAGCTTATCCAATAGATGAAACTACTTTATGCTCTTCTGAAATCTCTATTGAACACAATCCAGAAATAAATTCTCACCTGTTATTTAAACATAAATGCAGCTGTGTCTCATTTAAACCGCCGTCCCATACTTACAAGCCTCTCTTGCCTCTACTTAAAAACATAAAAGCCATTTTTAATCAAAGGTGTACATCCGACTCGAAACCAAAATACTTAAAATATATCGAGTTAGGAACACGGCAGTAGAATAGTAGAGAGCAGTAGTAGAGAAAATATTTACTTTCAAGATCCATAAATGTCAATTATAACATCGCAACTTATCTTTTAACGCAAACACAAATTTTAAATTAAAACTTACTAAAAATATCAATATCAATAGAATATTTTCCTATGTAAAATCAGTTTTGAATTATTTAGCCGCTCTAAAACCTATTTCGAAAATATACTTAAAAATAAGTTTCAAATCTTCTGCAAGTTTTAGCAAACCACTTTTAAATGCACTTCAACTTGGATTAGTTCAAAAAAAGCCAATCAAAAACCGTAATTAATTGCTTTGTTCCCTATGAAAAGTATAACACGTTTTGTCACAAAGAACGCAGCTCAGAAAAATGAACTGCACAATTAAGAGGAAATCTTTATTCTAATTACTTAAACAATCATCCCTCAACAACATGTTTATGTTTTCTTCATACTGAGTACTCCTCTTTTTTTCTCTGATTTCTTAGAACTCGAATAAGCCTAATGAGGAAAATGAACTTAATTAACAAACTCGTTAATGACGAAAATGAAGACAGCTATCAAGATACGTGAAAAAATTCTCTTTTTCCCCTACTTTAATAAAAATACAAAACCGCGAATATCAAGAGTGCAATTAAGAGGACGGAAAATATCTTTAAACATAGCAAATTTGCGTTTGGGATGTATTATCATATTTTGTTGCTATATTTTTCCACTATGATTGCTGTTAATTGGTTGACATTACTTTTTTATGCTCACAGCATTAGAAGAAGAGTTAAGACACACTCCATTATAGCTGAAGTAGTAATCAAATTATTAAAATTAATGGAAGCAGTTAGCTTAGATGAAGTACTTATCCAGGGCAATTAGAATGGTTAATGGAAAAAACTACAAATACAATAGTTTGCTGAAAATGTAAGGATTAATTTCTTGTTATTGTAAACAATATAATTAAAACCATTTTTATCATTAATAAACAAAAATTGTTGGAAATCATCGACATTAAACGAATATACTTACATTTATTTTTTAAATCAATATCAAAGAGGAAGCCCTATCAAACGGTAAAACATGTTTTAATTACAAACATTAATTGAAATCACGGCAACCTAACACTACCTCACCTTTTGTAATAATTAGATGGAGTGATTTGCTTGCTGCTAAAATAAAAAAACTGCAAATGAACTGCAGTTTCTTGCAAAATTTAAAGATACCTGCAGAAAAACTGCAGTTTTAATCAACTACTGGAACTTCAAATCGCGAAACCCTATGACTGGATCACCTTTGTTTAGATAGCCATATGCCATCGTGTTAGGAATATGTTTATCTACATTTTTGTGCATAATTTATTAAGGGTAGGTCAACCTAGGTGGGATCTTAGACTAACACTGCTCCTCAGATTTTCCGGAATGCTTTCTCTTTCACAGCTAGGAGAATGGTCCTCTTGCGCTGCTGATCACAAAAGCAACTTTCCAGCAGATTTGGAACAGATTCTCGACCCACTCGTTGGCATTAGCAGAAGAAATATAAGTTGTTTGGACGAAGACGGAGCTATGGTTGACCTAAAGTAAGCATATCTTATGAAGTTCTTTTTTACGTAATAAGTTGCTTGAAGTGTTATAGTTGAGGTAATTATTTTTGTTAATTTATATTTTTATTTTTCAACTAAAACACTCAAAACAGTTTTGTACGCTAGAAGTAATACAAATCCTGTTTACGGTTTACCGAATGAATACCGACATAAATGATAAAATGCCATGCTTTGATATTCTACACTGTCAAAAAGGAACTGTTGTTTTTACAGTATAATACTGGCAGCCGAGGTTCCAATTTAAAACTGTAAAATGCACAGTAATAAACTGTAAAACTAGCAATTTAACAGTTTCTTACTATAAAGTTAGAAATTTTACAGTTTATTTCCGTAAAATTTAGCTGTGTGTATGATAGTGTAAAAACAACAGTATAATACTGGCAGTAGAGGCTCCAGTTTAAAACTGTAAAATGCACGGTAATAAACAGTAAAATCAGCATTTTTACGGTTTATCACTGTAAAATTAGCGATTTTACAGTTTATTACTCCAAAGTTAGCAATTTGTACAGTTTATTACTATTAAATTAGCTGCATTATACTGTAAAAACAACATTCATTTTTTAGTGTAATTGGTAAGTAAGTAAACATGTAACAGCATTATTAATTAACAGGCTATCAAAGACTTGCAAATAAAACCGGAAACAAATCGCAAAGATCTGTATATTGCTTTAATAAATAGTGTTTCTTTTAATTTACGGAATTATTATCATTATAAGAAATCACTTTCAAGAAAATGTTAAAATTTAAACACTCTGAATAATGGTTACTCAAAGGGATCCTTATCTCGCAGCTGATTTAAATAACTTTCCCATTTTTGTTTCTATATGCAAACAGATCTACTGCAATGGTTCCCAACCTGGGGATAATTACCCCCAAAGGGATGAAGTGGGATATTCTGAAGTAAAAAATAAGCACAGAAATTAAATTATTGAACCAGCAAACAAAATCATTAACTAAATTGTGTGTATCAAATCTAACTAACTACCAATTCGGTAATCTTGGCGATTGGCCAAAAGAGGGGCTCAAAGCACAATTTCAGGTAAAAAACATGGGATAGTATCGCTGGAAATAAGCAATGTCATCGTTCTCGACTTCTAGATTTCATAACAAGTTGCCAAGCGATTAAAAGTAATTAAAAAGATGTGTACTTCAACATTCATGAAAAAATGAAAAACACTGAGGAAAAAAACTGCAGTTGAATAACAAAATATATACAGTGCGTCGCAAAAGTTTAAGCACTATGCAAATTTTTGAATAAAAAGAAATCTTTTCAGCAGAATGCTTTCATATTTATACTGTAAGTGGCTACTATGATCCTAATTAAGTGTTTGAAGTTTTGAAAAATATAACCGCAACGAAAATCAGAAAATACAAAAGATATTTTTTTGGCTGTCGCAAAAGTTTATGCACAGATCAGATTTTATGCAAATATCTCTTGAAACGTGATGCGTGAAGAACCAGTGCGGTTCTTTTAAACGAGTTATATAGTGTAGCAATGGCTTAAAGGGTTATCAAGATGCCGAAGTCACTACAGTTCTCGTCTGAAGAAGTTGCGAAACTCTGGAAGCTGAAAGCAGAAGGTAACTCTGTTATGCAAATTTCAGTGATTTTAAATCTATCTAAACGTGGTTTTATAATGTTCTGAAACGTGGAAATCAATTTAAACCTGCTTTTCGCTCAGGAAGACCGAGAAAAACTACCTCTCGTGAAGATAGAAGAATTAAAAAACTGGCCTTAACTGAAAATGTGTCACTTAATCAAATAAAAACTAGACTTGTAACAAAATTATCACGTGAAACCATAAGCAAACGAATAAAAGAATTAGGATTTATCAAAAAAACAAAAGTTAGCTCGCAAACCTTTTCTGAAAAAGTGTCACAAACAAGCAAGACTGCAGTGGGCAAAGCATCATATGCATAATAGTGACGAATGGATTTCGGTTGTGTTCTCTGATGGAAAAAAAAATTGAATTTAAACGGTCCAGATGGGTTCTCATACTACTGCCGTGACTTGAGGAAAGATCCGAAGTGCGTATTCAGTAGGCAACATGGTGGTGAATGAAAAATGATCAAATAGGCTTTGTGCTGAACTATATTTGAAGTTAAAAATCAACGTAAATAAAGCACAAATAAGGTAGAAAGTACAGCAAATAGCTATTTCAAGGCTACAATGGAGCCCCTTCATCAGTGCAAGAAGCTCAGCAAACAACATGAAAGCTGTAAGAGAACTGAGCGCGAAGCACGTGTGCCCCGGTATTTATAACAAATGGGCGAGTGCGCTTGAACTGACAACAAAGCGGGAAAACACCGACCAATCAGCGATCAGCAAAACGCCAGGAGAGCGAAGAAAAGGAGGGAAGGCGGCAAAGGAAAGTAGGGGCAAAAAAGCGCGGGAGAAAACACTAGAAGACGAAATTATAAAAATTGCTTCCAGATGTCAGGGAAAAATGGAACACTGGAAAAATCATTCACCAGAGAATGGGAATTTTTCCAAATATGGTAAGCTTCCCAAAAATCGAGGTCATAAACTGACGAACATTTACAAATAATTCTAGCCGAAGAAAAATCAAAGCAGTGACCAGAAGTCCAACAATGCTGAGCAATGGAAGAGCGTGCTAGTTCTTTATGTTTAACATAATTTTGATGCTCTTTCAGACGGTGCTTAAGAGGCCGCTTAGTCTGGCCTACATAGCTAAGTCCGCATTTGCAAGAGATGCTATAAATGCCCCAGTTGCTTTGGCAATCAATGGGATGCTTTAAGTTGATTGCCAAAGCAACTGGGGCATTTATAGCATCTCTTGCAAATGCGGACTTAGCTATGTAGGCCAGACTAAGCGGCCTCTTAAGCACCGTCTGAAAGAGCATCAAAATTATGTTAAACATAAAGAACTAGCACGCTCTTCCATTGCTCAGCATTGTTGGACTTCTGGTCACTGCTTTGATTTATCTTCGGCTAGAATTATTTGTAAATGTTCGTCAGTTTATGACCTCGATTTTTGGGAAGCTTACCATATTTGGAAAAATTCCCATTCTCTGGTGAATGATTTTTCCAGTGTTCCATTTTTCCCTGACATCTGGAAGCAATTTTTATAATTTCGTCTTCTAGTGTTTTCTCCCGCGCTTTTTTCCCCTACTTTCCTTTGCCGCCTTCCCTCCTTTTCTTCGCTCTCCTGGCGTTTTGCTGATCGCTGATTGGTCGGTGTTTTCCCGCTTTGTTGTCAGTTCAAGCGCACTCGCCCATTTGTTATAAATACCGGGGCACACGTGCTTCGCGCTCAGTTCTCTTACAGCTTTCATGTTGTTTGCTGAGCTTCTTGCACTGATGAAGGGGCTCCATTGTAGCCTTGAAATAGCTATTTGCTGTACTTTCTACCTTATTTGTGCTTTATTTACGTTGATTTTTAACTTCAAACATGGTGGTGGCTCAGTCATGGTATGGGGCGCTTTTTGATTCAACGGACAAACTTCTTTTAGCTTTCTAAAGGGTAGACAAAATTCAGAAAGGTATCAAGATACCCTGAGAAAGCATTTGTTACCATTTGGTGAAGTCCTAGGTGATCCTGATGGGATTTTTCAGCAAGATAACGCTTCAATACACAATTCCCGTAGTACGAAAGAATGGCTTGCTTGTCAAAATATTAGTGTAATGAACTGGCCAGCACTCAGCCTGGATCTAAATCCCACAGAAAACATCTGGGGAATTATCGCTCGTGACGTATACCCGAATGGGAAGCAGTATTGCTCTGTTCAAGAGCTTAAATCTGTAATCGAGGAAGACTGGTACAGACTAACTCCCGAAACCTTCCATAATCTCGTTCTATCGATGAAAAATCGCATATTCGAACTCATCGGATGCAACGGTAACATCATAGACTACTAAAATACTTTTATGCTTTCTAAAATATATATATTCCGTTTTTGTGCTTAAACTTTTGCGACAGCAAAATTTTGATTTATCATGTAATCGTATTCTAATTTCTATGAAATGTTTCTAAATTCGAAACATGGATTTGTAAGCTGTTTGTTTAATTATAGTAAAAATTTCAAAGCTTTTTGGTGTATACTTTTCGTCTTATTAAAAGATTTCGGTTGTGCTTAAACTTTTGCGACGCACTGTATTAAACTGGACTTCTCTAAAGGTTTCTACACTAAAAAAAAATAACTGCAGTACAGTTAGCACATCTTGAGAAAACTAGACTTACATACAATTTTATAATAAAGGTACCGCGTCTTCTTAAATAAAGTTTTCAATTTCTCCTAAAAAGCAATTGTAACGTTACTAAAAAGTTTATGAAATCCTAATTTCCTAAAGGATTTCCAGTAGAAATCCAGTTTCTTTTTTCTAGTGCTGTAACGAAACAGCTTTTTCCTAAATAACGCTACTTAAAAGGAAGTTGTATCGTTTTTAGAGTTGATGGACACTCATTTCGTAAAGATTTTCTGGTAGCGCTGCAGTTTTTTTTTCCCTTATAGTAGCTCATTTGTTTGTTTCTTTAGACAGTTTTTCGAAGATATTTAATGATATATAACTTGCTTAAAAGATAAAAAACTGTTGTTTTTACAGTATAATACTGACAACCGAGGTTTCAATTTAATACGGTAAATTGCACAGTAATAAACTGCAAAAATTGTAATTTCAGTTTCTTACTTTAGAGTTTGTAATTTTGCAGTTTATTGCCATACAATTTAGCTGTATTATACTGTAAACACAACAGTATAATACTAGCAACGGAGGTTCCAGTTTAAAACTAAAATGCACGGATTTAAACTAAAATTAGCAATTTTACAGTTTCGTACAGTAAAATTAGCAATTTTACGGTTTACTACTGTAAAAGTAGCAATTTAACAGTTTATTACTGTAAAATTAGCAATTTTTATAGTTTATTACTATAAAATTAGCTGTATTATACTGTAAAAAACAACATTCATTTTTTAGTGGGATAAAGTACATGTCAGACTAGCCTTTTACGCCTCACACTTAACATTAATGATGTCAAGTTCTTTTATAGATTCTGCAAATTAGAGACGCTGCCTCCAACAGCTCGTCGTTGTATTGTCCCCGTGCATTGCATCGTGTCTCCATGGAGTGAGTGGAGGGTGGAGCAAGAGGGATGCATGAATTCGGAGGGTCAAATTCACCCCGAAAGGAGAACAAGAACACGCAAACTGCTAAAGACATCCGTAGGAGTTGGAGCAGAGCCTTGCCCGTCACTTTACGAGGAGAGAACAATCACCGTGGACTTGCCACCTTGTTACAAGTGAGTGAATTATTTCATGATAAAACTTTTCTGACGTAAAAACTAGTTAAATCAAATCAGGGGCGGATACAAGGGAGGGTCGACGGGAGCGATCGCCTCTCTTTTACGGAACTCCTCCCCGGTAATTTTTCGATATTGAAGTTCTAAAAATGCAATCTTAATAAAGCTGGCGAAGATGCAATGGGGTTTTCCCCGGAAATGTTTCAGAATTGAAGTCCGAATCCTTTGTGATCGATATTTTTTTACCAGTATGCATAGAAAAAGAAAATAGAAAAGATCAGTAACCCCTCTCTTGAAAAATGTCTGAATTCGCCCTTGAATCAAATCAGAACTTTTGAGGTACTAGCTAACTTCCGCAATCAGTTGATTTCCTAAGGATTGACCAGTGGTTCGCAACTTATATCCCGCGGGCCACATGGGGCCCATGAAGCAATGGTCGTTGCATTTCTCTCATGTTACAAGTCTGAAACCACGGTTATGTGCAATGTTACAAAATTTGGAGCCAGTCAGAAATTGTTTTTTGTAAATCATATAATGAAATACGCATCAAGTAATGATAACAGAAATTTCTTGGTTAGTAATTTCTTTTCTCTTTCGCAAGCTACTCAGAATTTTTTTTAATGTTTTGTTTTGTTATTGTTGTTTTTTAATGTGATGTTAAAGTTTATATGTGTCTACCTTCTAACCAAAACAGGGTGCGATTAGTGAAACTTATGATGTCAACTGTGAATGGCGACGCAACATTTCTAAAGAAATAACTTTTACAATACATAATTTCAGAAAGAAAATATTGGGCTAAAAGAGAGCGAATGTAGACGAGATAAAACTTATAAGACAGAAAATTTTCATTGTTGGAATATTTTACAACAAATGCTTAAATGGATTGCAACCAACTATATATATCGACAACAAACTTGAATCACACATTGAATTTGAATTCCGAGAAACCGCCTTCTTGTTGTTTACGTTTTAGAGCTTCCGGAGATAACTTTCTGCCACGTTCCCCCTCAATTGCAATACTGATGAAAAGTGAAAAAGGATTATGTTATTAGCAAAACATACACACAACACATACACGTACATATATACTCAATATTCTTGCCTAAACAATTCAGATTAAATGAAAAATGATCAAATAAGCTTTGTGCTAAAACATGATTGAAGTGAAAAAACAACGTGAATAAAATACAAAAACTGAGATCAGTCTCTAATGCGTACACTTTACTTGCGTATAAGAAATGGAACCCTGATGGAACGCCATTTTAAAGAATCTTACAATATAATACTATAAACATTTGTTTTAATAATGACAGGATAATATAAATGATTCAAAAGGTTTGCCTAGGACATCAGCCGAAACTTGTTCAGAATCTGTTCCGAGTTATTAGACAAAGATTTTGTTTTACAAGTATTTGAAATTTTTCTTTTACATAAGTGCTTCATCGACTAAAACTCTTTTATTGAAATAAAAAGCAATAAGAAAGTACTTACTAATAAAAAAGATAAAATCAACAACTTTTTCGATGATATTTTTATTTCCTGTCTGTGTACGTTATCATCGCATTAAAACCAGGCATATTCTAATTAGGTAAAGGTTTTTTAAAAAAAATTAAAGAAGCGAAAAACATTTTCCAAAGAAAAAGAACAAGAATCAGTGTTCAAATCAGTGTAAGACTTTGAGAAGGAAAGGTGCAAAAACAACGAAGTCTATTGTTCTTAGACATAAAAAAGGTTATTTTACTAGAACAAATATAATTAAAAAACAATTGAATCTTTTAAATCCGTTTTTTAAAACAAGCTGCATTTTTCATGAGAACTTTTCATCCAATGATTTTTTTTTTATATCCCCTATCCATTTTTTTCAAACAAAACCGCTTAAAACTGTCACATAAAGCTTTTAAAGTTCGTTCGACCAGAGAATTACTTGTTTTAAAGAAAAAATATCGTTTTTAACTCAGAAAAAACGAGGAAGGGAAAGAATGACCGAAAAATCTCATTTTAAAAACAACAAAAAGAGTGTATAAAAACTTAATTATGTTATGAAGAACGAGAAAAAGTTACGCGTGAAGTAATTTAAAAAGTTAATTAAGAAAGCGCAGATTTAGAAAATCGATTAATTTAAGCATTTCTGGTGAAAGTGACTCTTGGTATCAGAAACAATTTCCGCGAGACATAATAATGCCTCAATTATTCAGCAATTGAGTTTTTACCCCGAAAAGCAGTTTTTCTTTCAGACGTTATTCAATTTCCTTTTTAATAATTTCTTTTGTAAATACTAGAAATTAAACTAAAATTCTTTTATTGTATTTCGGAATTTTAAATACGATGGGAATTGCGTTTTCAAATTTACGTCTTATTGTTTCTAACAAATAAAGGAAATCTGCGTAACTTCCGTTAGTAATTTATTTCCAAGACTTGTGGAAATGAACATTTAATCTGTTTCATCTGTTACTACTTCGGTCATTAAAATAATGCTAAAGCAGGCCGTGCTGTCTAGTGGTCAGAGTAACTGATTGGGAGAGAGATAAGTCTCGGGTTCGAATCCCGGCTCGGGCATGGATGTACTTTCTCGCTCCTGACCTTGACCTTTCTTTGTGGGAATGTGTTGCGCTGTGAATGATTGCCTGCCATCTAAACGGGTCTTTATGGCATGTGTGTACTGTGGAAGTCAGACTTTACAGCGAATTACGGCAAAGTCGGAAAAATGAAGCAACATACCCCAAAGTACCAGCCTAGCTGTCGCGATATAACAAAAAAATGCAAAAAAATTATGTCGTTTGGACGCTGCGTATACTTTCTATTACTTGGTATCGATACCGGTATTGAATAAATACTATCAATATGTTTTTAATAGTTTAAAATAGAAAGAATTGGATTAAGTTTTGTGATGGGACTCAATGTTTAATAATGTATTAATGTTTAAATAATAGCTGAAATTAAGCGACATTTTTACTGATTGAACTCGTACTTTGATGGTTCCTTTATTGGCCTTTGAATGGTTCTCCTTTCATTTTCCTCAATAGGCATCTTCAAAAAAGAAATCTAATAGTCTCTTAATTGTAAAAAAATTTAAAAGAAAAAGGGTAGAATTGGGGATAAAATAATGAACAAAAGTATTGCATGCTTAAAATTACACATTCACAAAGCTTTATGAAAAACATGATTAGACTAACTTGCATCGAAGTAATCTTATTGATTTAAAAGAGCACTTTTTTTTTTTTCAAATGTCTTATCTTGAACAACTTTTAATATATTTTCAGTAAACTTCAGTCGAAATTACCTTTTTTATAGATATCAATGGCACCCATTGGAATGGAGTGACTGTGAAATAAGAATGCGCGATAGAAATGGTGACGTTTCTGTTCATAAGCCAACATGTGGAAGCGGTTTGCAGTACAGAAGTCTTGTTTGTCTTCGATCAAAAGGTATTTTTTATGGTGGATTCTTTATTATTACTATAAAATGGTAAGACTCCCTGAATAATTTTGAAGATCATTTGGATTTCAATTGAATGAACATTTTCCTAAGCATAAAGAAAATATTTTGATAAAATAAAGCACTTTACTTGATTGAAAGAAAACACCGTCACTTTTTTCTCATATCAGTATCACTTGTTTCCCAATTGAATTCGATGAATGGTAATGTTCTTCAAAGATTAATTTTAGCATTTTGAATTATTTTAGAATGTTTAACCTACGTAGAATACGTATCGTTTTGTAGCTAAGAGGTTTTTAACACTCATTTTGGAGGAGTGGCATGTGCGAAAAGACTGAAGACTGTAACAATACTCAAAGAAATAAAAATATAACTTTTCAAGCATGAAATGCAGATACCATTTAAAGAAGAGATGTGTACTATTTTTAATTTTAACGCTTAGAGCGTTCGACGTTGAGTATTTTTAAAAAACGACAAAACGTTCAAATATAATATTTCAAAAACTTCAATTGCTTTATTTTTTTCTCTTTTTCGTTTTCATACTGCAGCATTTTTGTTTTTAATACAAACTATATGAATATGCATGACTAAATTGTTGACGTTTTAAAAAAATCAGTGTATGTCTTCCTTTTCCTCAACGATGCTAAATTTTTAAACAAACTACAATTGAGGCCGCTTATTAGAATACCGGTTAATAGAATATCCCGCTTAATATATTATATTATAATATGGTGCATTGAAAATATATATATAATATATTTCCAATGCACCATATCGTTGAAATGTATTATTTTGATCCCGAATAATGGATTATTAGAATATTTCATGTGGTAAAATGACTATTCCAATAAACGGGTTCGATTGTACATTGCTTGAAAATATTCTTATTAAATTTTTGAAGTTTACACTTGATTTTCGATGCGTGAAATACGCTGGTTAAGACCTTAAACGTTACTCAGATGGAATAAATCATAAAATGATAATTTCTTTACGAGTAACCATAGCCTAGTTGATGGCAGTTATGGAAATATAGATTCCACAAGAACTTAGATTTTACGAAGAAAACGAATTCAGAGATATTCCTGAGAAGATAAATAAAGAATGTTGACTATGTTGTTGCAATCAAAATTCAGAGCCCCATCAGAGAGAGCTAATTTGTAAGATCATAGTTCAGCTCTTTGAATTCATGAATAAAGATTTCTGATTATTATTTTCTACAACAGAAAGTGCAGTTTAATCAGAATCATAAGAAGATACAAGATTTCTGTATATATTGTTGAATCTGTTTGCATAGTTGAACAAGGAAAATAAATGTAATGTCGCCTTTGGCACTGAAATTGATTCATGGAAGTCTTTTATGAAATCAGCTATTCTATCTGTGGCTTAATGCATCTAAAAAATATCGCCAAGTTCAAAAATATCGCCAAGTTAAGAAAATATCGCCAAGTCAAAAAAATATCGCCAAATAAAGAAAAAGTCAAAAAGAAATAAAAAAGAAAAATTAATATTGAAAAATTAAAAATTGAAAGTAGGGTATTGAGATGGGGAATTTGCGTCTGTCGGTCTGTCTGTCTGTCTGTCTCCCTAATAACTTTTGAATGAACATTCCGATATGAACAAACTTTTTCTTGTTGGAAAGATCTCGGCGAGTACAGCTCATTCCTATATTTGATTTGAACAATTTTTGGTTCAACTTTGAGCCGTTCAAAACAACGGGTCTCGCGATACTAACTTTTTAATGAACAGTCCGATTTGAACATTTTTTTTTTTTTTTTGTTGGAAAGTTCTTATCAAGAATACTTCATTCCCATATTTACATTTTCGATTTGAACAATTTTTTGTTCAACTTTGAACCGTTCAAACAAGCTCCCTTCAAACATGCCCCTAATAACTTTTGAGTGAACAGTGGGATTTAAACAAACTTTTTTTTTGTTCGAAGGATCTCAGCAAGGATACTTCATTACCATATTTAAATTTTGAACATTTTTTCGTTCAACATTGAACCGTTTAAGCAACCTTTCCCCACCTAATAACTTTTAAATGAACCGTCCGAAGTGAATAAACTTTTTTTGTTCGAAAGATCTCGGAGATTCTCATTCCCATAGTTCGCTTTTTGGTTCAAACCATTTTTCGTTCAGCGTTGAACCGTTCAGTCCTGAGCTTAAAGGCGGATTTCCTTCAAACTAATTTTGTAAGGAAATGGTTTTGATAAATAATGCATGTAAAGTACTTTTCTGGATAATCTTCTATGAGGACCACAGAGTAAAGATACATAGAGAGAGTGTGTGGTAACCTTTCCGCCGCCAGAACCTACCTGGCTTTAACCACGTGATCTACAACCACCGCAGCGGATCATAGCATGCACTTCTATGGAGATGAACTGTAGTTTTGAGATAAAATGGTTTCTAAATGTTGTGCATTTGGATGCAAAGAAAAATCGGTCAAAGGAGGACCAATAATATTCCATAGGTAAGTTTAGTCTGTAATAATATCTCAGTTATTTTCAAAACTCTTGCTTTAATTGTTAAAAATAGAGTTAGAAAGATCTTTATCACTTTTTTGGCGAGTAACATTTTATGAACAAAATTAACAATTTTAGTTGAGCGTTTTCGCTTGCTATCTTTGATCACACAGAATGCATAGAAATCCATATCCTCACCGATAGTGTAAATCTGTGACTTCAATAAGTTCTATTTCAACAAATTAATGTTTTTGCATAGTTTGTGGGGAATGTAAAAATTTGATTTAAATGCCATTAAATTACCATTTAAACATTTTATTCAATTAGAAGTATTTGCCCTTTCTTTCTGGAAAAAGTTACAGCAAAAGTGAAATACTCTATTTTTCGTAATTCGACCTTTTTGCACTATTCATCTGTCGGTACGACCTTATATCGCACAAGCAGAATGAAAGGGCATGTCTCAAAATTGCATTTTTAAAAAATCACCTCCCCTACTTATGATGTTTTTTTTATTCATTCTCTACTGAACTATGTGTAACTAATTATCAATTGTTTGTACATACGTAAATCTACTGCTTATTTAAAGATTATTTCTCGCAATTTCGGGCGGGGGGGGGGGAGTAGAGCAAACAATGTTTTTAAGAACCCTTAGAAAATGCTTTATCTATAAGCTTAAATAGGTTTTGATTGAATCGAACTACTATTAGAACTTAGAACAATTAACATTATTATTCAAAAATACAAAAGACAATCGAAAACGTCTCTAAATACAGTTAAGTGACTTTTTAACTTTTCTGTTAAAAGCTGTTTAAATTGTAATGATTAACACACATTTTCAAAGTTATTTATGTTTTAATTTCGTTGAATAAAAAATAGGTAAATTTTACCAAATATTGTAAAATCCTGCGCCTTTTAAAATGGAACTTTTGTTTGTATGTGCGTGCTCTTTTAAAATACTTTATTATTACCCTTTCATCAAAGAACTGAATGTGTTCTGTGATATATGCATAGACTTTGAATGTTTTCTGTTAAATTCATATGCTCATCTATATACACTGCATCCCCCCTCCCAAAAAAAAAAAACTTTTGAAACCTAATTTGAAACAAGTAGAAAATTCTATTTTTCTATTTCGTGCCATGGATTGTTTGTCGGAGATGGAACTTGCAAGCAGCAAATAAACAAATGTCTCGCGAAGCGATCGGAACAATCGAGCGAACAAAAAGCGTAAGGAAGCATTTGCCTACCAACAGCTTGCAAATGATCGCCAAAAATTTTAACGCGCCAGAGCGTCAGAGAGAAAGAGAGTGTTTCGTTGTAGATCACGTGATATATCTTAGCGCTACTGACATCCACTGCTTCATCGGGAGATGCGCGATCTATTCATTTTTAGTCTGTGGTGAGGATTGATTCCGACTCCGACTCCGTAAACATGGCGGAAATGCAGGCTTAGAAAAAAAATGACTGACTGTGCAGACGATTTTTTGTTTATTTATTTATCTGTTTTGTTTTTATTATTATTTTTTTTTTGGCAGACGATTTTTACTTTAACAAAATTTTTTTCATTCGCGAGAGCATTTTACTCTTTATTTATATTTAACAACTGGCAACGGATTAAAGATGAAATTCGAGATATTTTATTAACGAACAGGTTTTTTTTTATTTCTTTGATAAAGTGTGTTTTGAAGTTCTTTGTACTTTTATTATTTATTTATTTTTTCAAAACGATTGAGAAATTTTTCTACGGAAGAACTATAACAGTTACATTCTCTAAAAGGTGCGACAAAACTTCATTCGTTTATTTACTTTTTACATGTCTATTTCATCTGATGAGATTGGTATATTTTGCATTTAGAAATCAGCTTTAAGTGCTAACTAGCTGTCGTGGCCGTCACGAAACTTTCTTCTATATCTATCTTATGAATTCCGGCTACAAAATAAAATACGTACTCGCCCGAGTAATTGGAGACAGCTCCAATTTCCCAATTATCGTAATAACCCTGCAAATGCAGAATCAATGAGCGAAATTGGAAATCATTGCAAAAGCCTTGTTTAGATAAATTGCAAACATTTTATTTGTTAGTAAAAAGAAATTGGCAACAGTTAAAAATTTCAAATCATTGAAAGTTTTCAGCTGTTTTGATAATTAAATAGCGTGAAAGCGATTTTTTAATGAATTAATTTTTCGCATTGTTGACTAAGCACAAAAATCACCCCACCCTCCCCCTGGGGCGATTGGCGCCAAAATTTAATCGATGCTTGCTTCCATATTGGGTTAGTGTTATTCCAAATTTCATTCAAATCGCAGCAATATTTCCCGAGATACAGTAGGTGCAATGACAAAATAAGCACTTTTGATTGCTCCACCCCCCTTTGAGATATTGACACACAAATTGAATCAGCACCTGTACTCAATAGGGTCTACCTATGGACCAATTTTCGTTTGATTCCGCCGGTTACTTCCTGAGATATAGCAGTCACCCCCGCGCAGAACACGTGCGATTGCTCCACCCCCCTTCGAGATATTGACAAACAAATTGAATCAGCACCTGTACTCAGTAGAGTCTACCTATGGACCAATTTTCGTTTGATTCCGCCGGTTACTTCCTGAGATATAGCAGTCACCCCCGCGCAGAACACGTGCATTGCTCCACCCCCCTTGGAGGAATTCGCTAAAAAAAGTCAGGTGCACCAGTTCACATGGTGGTACATACGTGCAAAAATTTTTGTTCGATTTCATTCAGTAGTTTTTGCTCTAGCGCGGCCACAAAAACTGGTCACACACATACAGACTCACACACACACACACACAGACAGACAGACATTTTCCAAAAATGGTAAAAATGGACTCAGCGCACCTCAAAACGTGCAAATCCGTCAAAATTCGACATTCGAAAATTTTCACGAAACCAATACTTTCTTCTATATATTAGATATAGAAGAAAGTAAAAAGGTATGTTTGACATAATTTTCAGTTTCAGATAATCAAGATAATATTGATCAGATGCTAGAATGCCGGTGTCAATGTACGGGAAAGTAGGCTCGTTTAATTCTTGACAGAACTTCTTGTTTTTTATTTCTCACTATTTATTTAATTATTTAATTTATTTATGATTTTCTGTTTCGAGCTATTTTATTTCGCTAGATTAAGTCTAACTTTCTTTACTCTATCTCGCTTTTTTTAATTTTTAGTTTTACGGGAAAGTTGACTAAAAAGTAAAATGAGTGAACAAAAAGAAATCATTTGGAACTAATAATTAAAATTAGTATTTCAAAAGTGTTTTATGCTGCCACTGCTTTACTTACGCCAGAATAAAAACCTAGAAACAAAACACTACCTGCCATCTTTATGTCTCATCTCAGGAAAATCCTTCCGTCCTCTTCATTTCTTCTTCCATCCAATTCATTGATCCTCAAAATCTGTATCAGGATTCTGCATTGCTGTCCGGTATTGAGATAACTTTGTGACAATGACTATAACAAAGCTTTGTCGCTTAAGTACGTACAAAAAGGAAACAGCCTTTAATGGCTTAGAGGAAAGCTTCGTTAATGGCTGGATCGTATGGCCTATTTCTGTACTGGATTGTAAGGACTGACATTTTCTTAAAGGAAAAATTCTTTGAACATTGCGAGGGTCTTTGGAAAAATAAGATCTTGTTGTTATCTTTAACAGCTGCAATTTTTTCGAAGTAAATTTTCTTGATGAAATAAGAGAAAATGACAATCGTAAAGAGTAAATTGAATTGGTGTATCGTAAAGAATTGAATGCATTTCATTATGAGTCAATTGCATTATACTGCAAAAAATGAACTGTTGTTTTAACAGTATAATACTGGCAGCCGAGGTTCCAATTTAAAACTATTAAATGCACAGTAATAAACTGTAAAATTATGAACTTCACAGTTTATTACTGTAAAACTAGCAATTTTACAGTTTATTACTATAATATTAGCAGTTTTTAGTTTATTACTATAAAATTAGTTGCATTACACTGTAAAAACAACGTTCACTTTTTACAGTGTAGACCTGATTTAAGACTCCACTATAGTGTTTGGATGTTACCGTGTGGGGGTAAACTCAAAACTCTTTTACAGCACCTGCATTCAAATTATTAACCAATTATTTAATATCATTATACATTATTATAAACATTATTATTTATTTAAATACATTATTATAAACTGAATTGCCACCAGCAATATTTCAAATTCTTTTGCGTACTCGATTTAATGTCCTTTAATATTAATTCATTTGATCATATCTTAAACAATGGTATATTTCGCATTGTAAACCAGAATATACCTTCTCTCTTGAAGCAAACTATACATCAATCAATTATATACTAAAACACCAATTTATAATGCGCGAGAGTTTCAATTTTACATTTAAAATTGAATATTCCTGTGAGTTGTCTTTCCATTAAGAGGCCGCATTAAGCACTTTTATCTCATTTCAGAAAATATGTAGCAAACCTGCTACACATCAATATATATTTTTTATTTTTGTATTCAACTAATCTTTAAATATCAGTGTTAAAAACATTTTTCTCATCTCTTTTTCTGCTGATCCTTGTTCGGCTCTATAACTTTATTTTTTTCTCCACTGTAAGTGTATATATATATATATGTGAAGTCCGCCCTCGGGCGTTTTTTGCATTTTTGCATTTATAACATTTACAACGTTATTTCAAGTTTTTTTCTAACTTGTTGTTATTTACACTGACTTATTGCACGCCCGAGGGCGGACTTCATATATAAATACCCACTGTTGTGACTATCTTTCAAACAATATTAAAGTATACCTCTTCAAAGTATCACATCAGATAAATTGACATTCATTCCACGACAACTACGCTTTACCTCCAAAGCATCATTATTCAATGCACTAAGCGACTGAAAAAAAAATCCCAAATTCAATACCCGTTATTAAAATCCGTTTCATCATTGAACATTAGCGTCACGTTGTCCCGAGGTTTTCACTAAAACATAGAGACGACGTGATTTATGATATATTGAATGGGATCGGGCGGTGGAGGAGACTTTTAATTTCGTCTCGATTCCGATTTTGGACGAAATTTAAGCCACCTGTCACTGGAATATTTCCTGAAAAATGAACATCTCTTGTTAGAAAGGTGGAGAGAGATATAGCGGGATATTTACGAACTGTCATTGCTATTTCGACATTCATTTTGTTCCGCTCCTGGTGAAGGAGAAAAAAAAATTACCGAGAGTGTGGATTTAAAGTGAAGTCCACCATTTTGTTTTCCAAATCGATGCTTGGAGAGAAGTAGTTTAGAAGATTTTAAAGGAAGTTTTACTTTACATTGGAATAAGTTTTTAATCTGCTGTGTATAAGATGAAGTTAAGCTTAATTGTTCCAAATGTTTGTTTTTAGTACTTTTTTTTAATTTGTTTGTTTGCTGATTTTTAAGAAATTAAGTAATGGCCAACGTGCTGTTTTATTAAATCCTTCGAGTTTAACGTGTCATTTAAATTGTGAAAAGTCCGAGCTAATCTTGAGTTTATCAGTGATGCCTCTATTTTATTGAAATGAAATATTAAGTCAGATTCTCGAAAACCTCGGATTTAATTTCTCTATCGTTTTCGACTCTGTCATGTGACAAATTTAACATTAATTTGTTTTTTTTTTTTTTTTGGTCACATGACTGGTCGAAAGCGAAAGGGGAAGAAGTTTAATCGGTGCAACAGTCGTCCTGATTATTTAAACTAGCAATCAAACAATAAGTACTGGATGAACTGATGCGAAAGTCGAAAAAAAAGTTCATCGCACAGTCTTCAATTAATTTATTCGCAAGCAATGATCAAAGTTATTGACTTGTTTTTATTATTATTACTACTACTATTATTTTTTATTATACTTTTTAGACATGTCCCCAGTGGCCGAAGCACTGTGCAAAGAACCTCCCCCTACGAAAGTTCAACGGTGTAAAGTTCCTTGCAGACGAGATTGTTTGGTATCTCATTGGTCAAGGTGGGGGCCATGTGTCCCCTACAACAACACCAACTACATAGATCGGATCAAATCCGGTAAGTTTGTAAATCAATTGTATCTCAGTTTGTAAAATTTCTCTTGCTTTTTAAGAAATGAAACAGAAGTCATAATATAAGTTTTCCTTAGGTCATCGAATCTAATCTCATTTTTGAAAATTCATTGGTCATATCTTGAAATCACATTTTCTTACCCAAAGACATTATGTTGACATCATTTTTGATGCAATATATGCAATAACACTTTGACTGACAAGTAAAAATTGCAAATGCTCATCAAGACGCAACCTTTTGGGACATGGCATTTTTTTCTTTTAATTGCGAGAATTTTTATGATTTTACATCAGGTTTTTTTGAGGGGTTGAAATGAAAAAAAAGTGCCTCAACTCAACGAATGAACACCCTAACTAGTAAACAAACGCAGCAACTTCAAGCCGTTTTCCTTTTGGAAATGTTTAGAAGAAAGTCACTACTGTCAGTTCATCCAAGAAAAATGACTTTCAAGTTGTTCAATTTCAAGGTTTTAAAATTTCGAGGTGTTCATTTATTGATGGAAAAAGGTTGTTCTTTCACAGAGCTATCGACCTTACTTCTAAAAAGGGGCATTGTCATTGGGTCTGAGGTAGCGTACCGAATTTTAAAAGAATCCGATCACAGGAAACGGGTGAAAATTGAGGTGCAAGGCTTTATTACATGGGTGATTCTACGGTCAATGCGTTTTTTGTGTCCCCAAAGAAAAATTAATCTGTTTAATTTTACACTCATTATATCACTAGTAGCCGTTATTTTTATGATTGTTGTGGTAAGTGCCAGACGAAATTTAAATTTTTGGGGGGTTTATCGATACCAGGGGAAAATGGGTTGCCAGGGGAGTGACACTATTGGCAGAATTCTGGTTTGATTTACTATTATTTCACTTATTTTTCGGTGTAAAATTAGAGTATGGACTCATTTCTATAAGACCTGTATTCAAAAAAAAATTTCGCGTTGTAATAAAATTAAAAAAATCAATCTTGAAAACACGACATGTTGCATACAAGTCGCACCGCAGATCCCAAATAAAAACACTTCCCGCATTATTTACGTTCATTCAAATTGCTTTCACAGGGGCAATTAAGATTAAAAATGAAATTAATTATTCTTATAACACAGTTTTAATGTATATTTACCCTTTTTTGGAACAAAACTGCCAGGGAAGTGACGCCAGAGAAGTGACAAAATCACACATTACCTATAAAAATACCATCACGCGTTCTGCTTACCAGAACTTCACGTAAACCGTGATGTCTGCACACAATAAGCATTACATTATACATACGCACACTTATGTAAAGATGAAATATAAAAAGTTATACTTATCAGGGGAAATACTACAGCGACTGGCGCAATACGCTTTGAGGCACTTTCAACGAGAACCGATGCAATAATATTCGATATTTTTTAAAACCTCTTAGCTTGCTTTTAACTTTACTCAGTATTACACTGATTATTCGCAATCAACGTCATCCTTATGCATTTTTTATGCTAAATTTCAGTCTTTGAAGTTCGCCAGGTGAGGGTGACACTGTTGATATGGCCCGTTGAAAAGTGTATTGTTTTAAAATAATAATAAATATTTTTTCAATGTTTATTGATGAAATATGTTTCTCTGTTAATGTAAGTGTATGATTATGTCAAAAAACATCATGCCAAGTGAGCAAAAATTGAACGTCGAATATATTTGTGAAAAAACTAGTATTTGAACAGGCCAGGGGAGTATACATTTCTGACTTTTTTCAGCTATAAATGCTAAAATAAAATAATTGTATTGAGTTAATTGGGTGGTCCATATAAAAGATAATAGTCTGTAATGCTTAAGCATACAAAAACATTAATAAAATCAGTTTTACATGAAGTTTTTCCATTGGCCGTTTGAATTCAAATAGCGTAGAATCACCCACATACAAGTGCAGTTAATAAAAGCGTGTTAAAAAGAATGATGAGCAATGCTAGCTCTCGTCGATTCCCTTCTTAAATTTTCGTCTTGAGGGCGAAAAATTCGCATTAGCTCTGTAATTCGTTTGCTCGTGAAAAATTGGTGTTATAGCCACTTCGCGTAAGTCGAATGACGTTACAGCGCTAGCCTTAAAGAATGAAACAAAAGTCCTTCTAAAGCTCAAAAATCACCGCTGATGTCTGAAATTCTTTAGTCAGAACTCATGCATATGTGCTTTTAATACTATTCTAAGATATATTTAATCCTTATTTAATGACTCCAAACTCAGTACGTTTTTATTTAATTCGTTTTTAAATTTTGGCAGAAATTCAAACCATGTACAAATAAAAATGTTTGATCATAAATATCCTTCCCTTCCTTGTGCAAGTATTCTTTTGAACTTCTATATTTACCTTTACTTACTTTAAAACCTATTTCTAAAAATTAAATTTTTACTCCATTCTTTTTCGAAAGAGAACTAATGATCGCTCCATAGCATGTTTCTTTCATTAAAATTGTTTTCAATTCGAATAGCAGAAATAGTTCCAGAAAAAATGCACCGTAGGATAACTTTCCAAATTAGTTCGTCAAGGAATTTGTTATTGTTTTCCCTACCATCTTACTGAAAAGGAAAAACTTCCTTCTCTTAGCCGCTGTTCCGATGAAACAAATAGCGTATATTCCATTCTTTTGATTTTCTTTTCAGAATTTTCCTCGGGGTACTGAAATTGCCTTATACTGCTCGTTCTTCTCTTCGTTTAAAAAATAAGTTTTTCTTTGTCTCAGCTTCACGTAGAATGCATCCAATTAGAATACACTTTTCGCTTTTCAGAATGTTCTAATTTGGAAATAAACTAAAGTTTAGGTGGTAGAATATAAATCATTAGTTTCCTTTTAACACTTTCCTGTGCTGCATTTATGTAAACATGGAATGAAATTCTTGTAGTTCGATGCATTTCTAATGAATACTTGATCAATATGCAAGGATAAACTTTTCCAACACAAAGCAGCTGCAATAACAAAGCCGCTAACAATAATGATTTTTCTATGTAGAAACGATTTTTTTTATGTAAGTTCCTTCCCATAAAATTATTTCAAAACAAAAAAAAATTGTGGAAAAAGGGAGACAACGAGCAATGTGTGTACGCTTACTTCAAAGCTAGACAATACTGGAAGTAGTCCCCAACATGATTGGACAATGAGGGCTCCGTAATAAACGTCTGAGGCCGGAATTCAAGTAAAACACGGACGATCGCAACTCACCAATGCAATCGCAAATTCTCAAATTTGGATTCAAGTGAAACGTTACAATCACATTGAGATGCTATTCTATCGTAATTGGACTTCCAGTAGCGATTGCAACTGCGATCGCCTCGAAGCGATTGCAAAGGTGTTTCACTTGAATTTGGCCCTAAGTAATGAAGGTATGTGAATGCCAAATATAAAGAATACATTTGCAAACCAATGCTCGAACTACATTGGACTAAGACAGATTGAAGTAAATGAAAAAATAAAATCCAAGTACCTTAATAAATTTTTAAGGAGACCTTAATAAATTTAAGTAAATAGGTTAGCTTTTAATGAGAGTATAATTTTTCCCAACTCGTGCTTTCTCCTTTAACTTAGTTCAAACGTAAGACATCATTTTTTAGCTTTCCTATCACAAAATGCTTCATGAGATGGATTATATCTAATTTGTTCCATTGCATCTAAAATGAAACTGTGGCCCTTTTCGTATCATATTTCAAGCAACTATTAACGACCACTTATTAAAACTTCATTCAAAATCGGTTCAATAAACAGACCCTTAAAAAATTCTATAGAAGAGTATTTAAAGCTTCTAAATCTAAGAAAAAGTTTTTTGTTGCTTGGTAAAACCTTTTAGGATTACTACATTGTCGAACAGAATCCAGTTTAAAACTAAGTTTTAAAGATACAATATCTTGGAAATTTGTCTACAAGTATCTTTCCATCTAGGCAATCGGATAACATTCTTTTGTAGTGCTTCATTCTTCAAAGAGTAATACATGGAGCAAAAACAAAATCCAACCTGAAACCATTTTATTTACAGAAAATAAGAGAGAACTTATGAAAGCAAACATTTTCTCTCAAAATGTTTGTTCATAAAGTGTTCTATACTAAATTTTCTTTTTATTGCTTCTCAAATTCTTCTGTAAATATGGTTCATGCCATTTTAGATTTGAGTCATATGTACCTCAAAGAGAAAAATAATCTTATTCACTTTATTAAGAAGCGCATTAACGTCATATTTTCCCTTAAATTCAAAAGAAGCCTATTAATTTCAGCTAAGATTTTTTATTCGTATTTTTTAAGTTACTCATGATTACACTACACTCCAGGATCCCATGTACTGACTATAAATTATAAAAACCGGTTGGATGGGGTTCTACGGACAACTTAGTTTTTCGATATAGAACAGGAGCCGACAGGAGCCATTAATTTGGAATAGAAACTTGAAAGACTTTGTATCCGTGATAGAATTAACGTGCACCATTCACCATCAGTGAACACAGAAGATATTTTGCCAGCTTGCATCGAATCCGTGACCTTCTAGTTCAACACCTATTCGATCAGGAGATCATGGCCAAAACTCATGACTAAAACGAAGAGCTTTGGTACATGCTTTAGCTGCATTAATGGTTCACTGAAATTAAAATAACTTTACATTCAATGCAAATTATTTTTTAATACGTATGTACGTAATATCTAAAATTACTTAATGTTTATTTAAAATGCCAAAACATTTTTTTTTCTAAAGTGTACTTCAATCATTTAGTTTATAGCTTTCTCCAATATTTTGTTCGGTAAGTACCATTCCTTTCGCGAGCTATGACTACATTATTTTCCCCTGTGGTATAAAATATGAAAAATGCTTTGAAGTCAAACGATGATTTCTCCCAGATCATACATTTTGAAAAGTGGCATACATTTACACGGTCAGGAAATGAAAATTCAGATGGACATATCTTCCATTCAGTGGCCTCTAGAGTGCTTGACGAGCAAAATATTTTTTAAAAAACATGAGCGAAAGTAGTTTCTTCTATGCATTGTTTATATAACTTTTTATCAAAGCAGAACTATATGAGCTCCGTAGTTTTATTTTATTTTATTTTATTTCATTTTTTTGGAATTTAATGTAATGCATTTAAAATATAATGTCGCTAAAATAGCTTTTAACTTCAAAGGCAGAATTGATTTAAAGAATGTTGAAACTATTTTTTATTATGATTAGACTTTCAGTGCAGAAATTCAAAATTGAAAATTTAAATTCGCCCGGTATTATAGATATGAATTGGTAGGTTTTGAAAATGGGCAGTAACATTAGAAATGCATTTTTTTTTTTTTTTTTTTTTTTTTGTATACGGTGAAAAAATATTTTTAGATAGCAACAGGCATTAATATTTACTTTTTTTAACTTATTTCTTTACATTTTAATTTACTTGCTTAGCTTAATTTTTTTGCAAAGAAGTTTACTTTCTTTTGGTACCAAGGGAATGAAATTTCAGCTTGCATTAGAAGCAATGATCTGAAAGTGCTGTCAAGTTAAATAAATCATTTATGTAAAAGAACGAAACATGAATGTTTTTTTTTTAAATTGCGAAACCATCAAAATTTCTATTCAATCATAACATAACATTGGAATCAATCCTACATCTGGAAATTGTGTGTGGAACTACACAACTAATAAGAACTGCCCTCAGCTTTGCAAGCACATTTTGAATTATTTTCACAGCACCATCAGTCACAATTTGGCACAAACATGGCTGGACTCGATGGTAAAGCAACGAATCTTACCTTTTAGGTTTTCTTTTTAGAGGTTGGGTGGGGAGGGGGAGTATTTTACATACACTTTAGAGGCAGGAAATGCCAACGAAATAAGTCTAAAGATTTTAACTCGTTGGGGCACAGAACATAAAACTACTGAGCTGAAAGAAGTGTTGACGAATCGTTCTCGGGAAAAACTTGCTAAAAACAAGCACTTCTTCATTAATGGCAAATGATAGCTTAGTATCAAACAAACCGGTTTTTATGTGCACATTGAAGTCAAAAATACCTAACTGAAATTCATGCAAACATTTATTTTTGCATAAAACACATCATTTACCATTGTATTACGTGATTCTTTGCTTTGCGTATCAGTGGCCTATTATTTACAGTTAATGTAATATCGGTAATTAGACTACAAGTCATTCACATTCCTTGAAACATCAAAATGCTAGATTAGCTATCTCATGAAGCATAACTATTTTTGGGCACGTTCAGCTAGATTTAGGAACGAGAATAAACATTCTAGCAGACCTAAATATTGCGTTACAATTGCAGTTTATTTAAACACATTCAAAATCATCACTTAATTCAAATTCCCGCCTTACCATATCCTTTTTTACTTGCACAACCCACTGATCAAAAATAAAACTTTCTGTAAAAAAACTACTTCATATTTACAAAAACCATTCATATAATTTCCAAGAAAAATAACTTCTACTTCAAATTTTATCACCATTTATGAACACATGGCAAAGTATTATCCATTCGAGAGTCTAGAGACCATTTTCCAAAGCAAGAGATTCAGGCGTTCCATCTATGGTAAATCACGGTTCAATTATTACGATTTGCCTTATCGAAGAGAGGTAATCAATACAAGAGCTTATTTTTGCAAATGATATGCAAATGATCTCTTGTATTCTCATCTATGTTTAACAAGAAGATCTGTATCTACATCTACACACTAGCTGATTCATTCCGATCGCCCCCAGTTCCTCTCTCTTCTTAAACCGACCAAAGATAAGGCGAAAAGATGTTTTCCTAGATATCTTTGATGAAATATTTTACCGTTATTCTCTGGTGTGTATCTAATCTGGAGGACGAAACTTGGCTAGAACTGGCTCTGACCTTTTATTTTTTTTCTCCTGCAATCCCAATAAATTGAAACGCAGAAATACTAACAAAACTTTTGCATATTTTGGAAAGTACGTGTATTGTTTTTTTCGTATTTAATCATTAAGCTGGTTTCGCAAGAAGTACAATCTCCTTCTGTGGACAGGTTATCAAAAAAGATTTTTATGTCCGAGTTTTATGGAAGCACATCTTTTTTTTTTTTTTTTTTGAATTGATTTTGCAACCTTTTTGTACCTATTTATTTTTGTTCATCAGAGAATTCCTAACCTTAAAAAAAAATTATCAAAAAGTTATGAAATTAATCCCTAAAAAAGTTGACCTTTACATTTTAATTTGAAAAGTTTTTCGTTTAGTTTTGAACATTTCAGGCCTATAACATTTGAGTGAACTGTCCGATTCGAACAATTTGTTTTCTTTTAAAACATCACGCCATGGACACTTCATTCCCGTATTTGAATTTTAATATTTTTTTTTCGTGCAATTGTGAACTGTTAAAAAAACCTATCTCCCCCCCCCCCCCCCCCAATTACTTTTGAGTAAACAGTCCCATTCGAACTAACTTTTTGTTGTTAAAAAGATCTGGGCGAGGACATCTCATTTTCGTATTTCTTTTTTTGATTTGAACACTTTTTTAAACATTTTTTCACCATTCTTAAAAACCTTAACATTAGCGCCTACGGGAAAACTTAAGACAATTGATCCCGAACTATGAAGCGGATTTCCTTCGAACAAACTTTTTTGGAAAAACTCTTGAAGAAAAGAATCATAATTTGTTTTATTATTGTGTAACAGATTAAAAATAACGTTGGCTACCTTTTATTTTTAATCAAAAGAAAGAGCAACGAGTATTTCCCTTTTTTTTTTTTTTTTGATAAAAAATACTTATTTTGATGGTATTTCTATTTCTATTTTTTTTTAATTTTGCTAAAGCGATTAAATAATGTTTCATGAAGAGAAAATATATTAGTTTCTTTGTTAAAAACGTGCAACTACTTTATATTTTGGTTTACTTACGTTTTCGCATCTATTTTATCAGATGGGAGAGGTATATTTCATTTTCAGAGAGAACAAAATGCTAAAAATATATGTTTCGCATACGTTAGCAGTCTGAGCTAATTAAGAGACTATTGATCAGATGCTAGTGTCAGATGCTGGTATACTGGAAAGTAGGTTCGTTTAGTTCTGGACGGCGCTTCTGACTTATGCTACAAAATTATTTCCTGAAATTATTATAAAAATATCTATAATATTTATTTGAAGTCGTTAATGTCTCTACACGCCTTACAAGTCTTCATTTATATAAATTGAATTGATATATATTGTCGTATTCTCAAAATTTTCATCAGGAATTAGTATGTTCCCTTTATTTATCAAAATCAGAAACATGTATTCCTGTACATATTTTGTTGAAGAAAATCAACTAACAGTACTCCAAAAGAAGCATCAAGTTTAGTTTCATCTAAACATGCAGCAGCAAAAATATATGAACCGAAAACTATGCTTTGGAGTATTCATGTCAAGGCAAGTCCCAATGAAAGCGAAAATCTTTTTACTTCTTTCTCCCATATCTTTATCTCCAATGACATTTCCTAATCATCATTTACCGCCTTTTGTTCTTAAACATGAAAAGCCCTTTAAGATTTTTCGCCTAAAAGGGCCATTTATATACATTAACCGTTGCACATTAGAAAGTGTGGCAGCTTACCCAATTAAAGTTCTCCACTAATATTTCTTCTTGTGATAAGTATACGAGCGAGTAGGTGATAGGGGCTGTTACAGTTGATTGTGGATTTAAGAAAGATGTCGTTGTTTTAATTTATCTTTCTAAAGTGAATCAGTAGTATTTTGGGGATTGTATTTATCATTTTAGTTTTTATTCATTTATTTGTTTATTTTTCCCCTTTTTAAAAATGAGTCTTACTCCATATTTTTCTATGATTTAACACTTTAATACAATTCAACTTGTTTATAATGGCAGAGTTTGAAAATTCTCCTCATATATAAAAAAAACTGTGCAACAAGAACAGCCCAAATGAAGAACATTATTTCATTTCATTTCATTTCACACTCCAGGGTCCCCCGTACCTACCACAGCTTCGTGGTTTAACCGGAATAGGGCCCTGAAGAGCCTGTTCTTAATTTTGAACCAGAACCTAGGGTCGAGCAAACCCTAGGCCCAGCACCCCCAGAGGTATCGTTTCACTTAGAGGACTTTGTGACCACGACATTTTTAACGCCTCCCAGCCACCATTAATCAAGACGGTGGATCTTTGATCGGCTGGGATCGAACCCGGGTCCCTCCGGACACGAGTCCGATGCCTTACCGATCGGGCCACCACGGCCCATGCAAATTTAAATTTTTCAAACTCTGAAATTACTAATTATTACAGGATACTGCCGTCGTATCCGGAATGTTTTGGTGAGTCCCAGCTACGGTGGTCAACCCTGTCCGCATTTGGAAGAACTGGACATGTGCAACGAAATTGAGCTCTTTGATTGGCAGTATGGCAGTTGGGGTGACTGCACACTCCTGGATCCAGACGCTGCCTGTGGTAAAGGACAAACTACCAGGGACATAACTTGCGTCAACTACAAAGGGGTAACGTTTCTAGTTTTATGTTTTTAAATTAAGTGGCAATTAGGAATTCCAAAAAGCAAATTTGAGGCAATAATCAATCGTGCATTTATTTTGTCCTCTAACTTTTTTTTAAGGATTTAATGAAGGATTTCATGTGCGATCAACACCGTATTCAGGAAGACATGAGCACCCATTGCAATGTGCCTTGTCCTGATGACTGCATCATGTCCGAATGGTCCGAGTGGTCAGTGTGCAGCCAAGAGTGTTCCAGTCATGAGACACGTGGAACGTTCTTCAGAAACAGAACGACAGTCGCTGTCGCAGGAGAAGGTAAGTTGTAGTTTCTCCCAAAATAACTTAATCTGTCCAATTCAGAATCATAAAATTGAAAAAAAAATCTGTTAAAATTTTTTAGCATATTTACAGTCGAGTCTCGACAGCTCGAATTTCCAAGGGACCGGCTAAAAGATTCGAGTTAAGGATAGCTCGAGTTGATGTTCCTATCGTCTTCTGAATAATTTGGGACCGAATAAAAACTCTGAGACAAAGGTACGGTCGGCCTCGCTTAAACGAATACTTTCGGTTCCAATGAATTTTTTTCGATTAAAAGGGGTATTTGTTTAAGCGGTATTTTTAACATTGCGTCTATGGCAAGGAAAATATTCGGTTCCATGTTATTTTATTCGTATAAGCGGGGTATTCGTTTATCCGTTACCCGATTAAGCGGGGCAGACAGTATATTCGAGCTATAAGGCTTCGAGTTATCGAGACTCGGCTATATTATCCAAAAATATATTCATCGCCTAACCAAATAACTACTTTACAATAAAATAAGATTAATAAGCGTTTTATTGCACGAAATTTGCCTTGTAATTCCAAATCACGTGTTTACAGACATACGCTTTTAAATGAAAAATCATCGGAGACTTTTTCCGGATAACTTTTCATCCTAAAGCTCACACTAAGTTGCATTGAAAAAATAGGTACTGTCTGATTTTCGTAAGTAAAACTCTCCGCGCATTTACGCATGCGTCAGGTCTTCTTTGATCTTACCAAAATAGGGGTGATAGGTAAGATAATAATAAGGGTAAGAATAATAGGAAGCATAGTAAGCCGTATCAAACAACGTAGAACGGTGTAATTTTAAATACATAGTTTAGTTGATCATGTCAAAAGGATGGCAAAAATGTAAGTTTTAAATTGAAAACTTCGGAAAGTTTCCACTCACAACCCATCACCCCTTTTTTAAGTGGAATGGTCCGCGAGTGTTAGGCGCGGCTTTCACGCATGTGGACAATACCTTGTAAACCTAAATCACGCATTTGCTAATACTTCAGTACATATGCAAATAGGGGTAAGTGGTGTACCTCGGACCTAGGCTGATTACAGCTCTGCTTATTAAAATATTTGAATAGCAACATGTGTAGTTTAAATATGTGCCTCTAGAGGTCTCACTGCATACCTTTCTGTTTTGTTGAAAGCTCATCTGATTGAAGTATTATTAAAAAAAGAAATCCATCATTCAAAAGTAAGTTTTTCCGGTTACTTTTAGGTATTTTATTCTGAAACATATATTGTTTATTCTGAAATGAGGGTCATGCATTATACAGTCATGTTCTAGCTATAACACCGTGTGCTTGAAACAAAGTTAATCCTAACTGTAACACAATGGTCAGCTACTTTGTTTTTTATAACCAAGTGGTGTACCTCGAACCCAATGCAAGTGGTGTACCTTGGACCAGTCCAAGGTAATCACTTCTGCAGTGCATAACTATTACAAATCCTAAAATTTCATGTTCTTTAGTTTTTTGAAATGACTTTTAAAATTCAAGTGAAATGTTTCCTTCCAAAGCTAAAAATTTTAACTTAAATTATAAACTTAATATGCAGTTTTGCAACTGCATAATTATGATTTATGGTAAAGCTAATGATGAATTCTTAACTTCATTTATATGTGCAATACACCGCCAACTCGGTTATTCCATCCAAGAACTACAGTCCTTGGACGGTTTATATAACGGTGAATGAAAATATTTTTTGAAGATTTTGATTTCCTCCCATCAAATGTCAATGATTGCTCAGTGCAAAAGCAAGAAGAAAATAACACACAAAATGATTTTACTGGTGTGTCAACATCTGAAGCTAGTACTTCTTTGCCAAGCATTATCACTCCCGTGAAGAAATGAGGCCATATCCAAAGGCACTACCGAAAAAATGACCCCATAGGGGGAAGACCTAAAAGAACGTCTTGTATTTTGACCGATACATCCTGGAAAGAACGTCTTGAAATAGAAAAGGCTAAAAGGGGGCAATGAAAAAAGTAAAGCAAACTAAGACAGTAAAACCCCCTACTAAGTCAGCTAAGAGATAACTTTATTATTCTTCAGAGTCTGAACTTGAGAATATTAAAGATTTTTATGAGGAATCCAATATTTCAGAGGAAGATTTTAATGAGCTAGAAGATGCAGATAACATTAATATTTAGATTGGCGGTTTTGTTTAGGTGAAATTTGCTGACAATCAAGCTAGCAAATATTTTCTTGCAGAGATTATTTCTATTGCTAATGATGAATATGCAGTTAAATTTCTGAAAAAAGATCCAAACTGTGAGAAGTTCACAAGAGAAGATCCTACCATTTATGAAGTTGAAAAAAGGATATATTCAAGCTACCACACCCAATACTATCTAGTGGATCAGAAAGGTAGCTCGAGAAGTTAACATTTGGAATAGACTTATCCAATTACAATTTTGGTTGGAAATAAGTGCAGATTAAAAAATAATCTCTAGCATGGTTTTCAGGAGCTAGAGCATCTTGGTATTTTTTAAAAAGGGAAACGTGACAAGATAATAAGATCTACATTTTTATTTATCTTTGAAACAAATAAAAAATGTATTTCTAAATTTATGTGTGGTTTACTGATTGATAAATAGTGATGTTCTTACTGAAAATCATGTTTTCTTTACCTGTTAATCATTGGTCCAAGGTACACCATCCCAAAACCCAAGGTACACCACCGGTGGTGTACCTCGGTTCTATGTTTATTATTATGTTTATTACAAAAAATGTAATTGAAATAATTTAAATATATTTTTAAGATAATTATATGTAGTGTAAAAAATCATAAAATTTAACTTATGGTATTTGAATTTAGATTTGGCAAATAATTATGAAATTAAAAATTGAAAAGCGAAAATAGGTCCGAGGTACCCCACCTTCCCCTATATTTGAAAGTCATCCGAAACTTTTCTCAGATGACTCTTCATCCTAAAGCGCACACTTCCTTCCATTGAAAGAGGGGTTCCTTGAAACCCCGATTCACGCGTCATCATAAAAAGTAAATTTTCTGCGATGAAGCTTTAATTAATCCTGTTTTACTTTTTAAGCATCAAGGTATTTATTCAACAAATTTAGAATTTACATTTTTCAAATAAAATTGAACGTAAAACTATTAAATTTGATTCAAAAGTACGTAATGCAACTGAAAATAGTTATTGTAGTATTTGTTTATTATTTCAAATCGTATCAGAATATTAAAATATGTTTACTTAAAATCCCGCGATTACAACCTTGGGAAAACGCCGAAAATTTGTATTCTTACAAGGCAATTCGCAAAGCTGTATCTAATTTACTGACTATGTGTCTGAATAATGTAAATAAAGCCTTTATTGATTATGTGCTTAATGTGTGAATAGTTTTTGAAAATTAAAATTATTTAACCTAGTAATTTATAATAGGATTTTAACATCTTTCGAAATTAAAATACCTATTTAAAGCTTCTACGATTTAAAGAGATTATTTTATAAACTTCTTAAACAATGATGTATTATCAGAATGAAAAAATTATTATAGTAGGTTGTGCGATGATACTCTGAGCCTTTAAAAGGCTTTGATACCGTCTTATTAGGTTGGTGCGTATGAAATGTCGGATTCTCTTTACATGCGGACGTTTGTCTCCCTGTTTTCGTTATACTTTTGTCTTTGGCATAACCTCATTCATAGTCGTATTGTCCATTGCCAGAGACTCATTTCAGCAAAATAGGTTTTCTCGAAGGTCTTCCCTTTTGTTATTTCTTTTGAGTTTATTGCCGATATGAATTCTGCCGACACACAAAACAATTGCGAAACTGAACGAACTGGAATATGAAGTTTTGCAGCATCCACCATATTCACCGGATCTCTCGCCGACCGATTATCATTTTTTCAAGCATTTAGAGCGGTTTTAAGGGGCAAACACTATGAAAATGAAGACAGTATAAAAAACTCGATATCAGAGTTTATTAATTCTAAAGACCAAAAAATTTTTAAGACAGGCATCTACGCTTTAAAATCTCGTTGGGAGAAGCAAATGGAGCATACTTTGATTGAATAAACAGCTTTTGAAGAAAGATATGAAGTTTTACACAATAACTTAAGAATCCGACATTTCATACGCACCAACCTAATAGATTATGAGCTGAATGATTTCAGAGTTGATTAATTATGAATGTGATGTGAATATTCTGTTTACCTTCTTTGCTCATTGTATCCTTTTCAAGTTTCTTAAATCTATTTACAAATATATTACATGATATAAATATAATACATATTATATATGTAGCACATATTATGTACATATTATAAATGAATATAATGTATATAAACAAAATAGCAGCTATACAGGGTGTCCCAGAATTGCGCATACAAATTTGGAGGGGAGGTAGAGAATGTCATGAGGAGCCATAATTACATAGGAAAGCATGGACGGAAACGCACCCCTATCGAGATAATGAGACACAAAGCCAGTGAGGACGCAACACAGAATATTGTGTAAAACGCTTTATTACACACACAAAAAAATAGTAAATGGTATAAGAACATCACAGGATGTGTTCGAAGTTGCGGCTAATCTCTTGTATGCACGCATGACATCTACGCGACATGGATTGGCGGACATGGCTAGGATCCTTGAAATGCCCGGCATTTTTGAAAATGTCCGCCAATCCATGTCGCGTAGATGTCATGCGTGCATACAAGAGAATGGCCGCAACTTCGAACACATCCTGTGATGTTCTTATACCATTTACTATTTTTTTTGTGTGTGTAATAAAGCGTTTTACACAATATTCTGTGTTGCGTCCTCACTGGCTTTGTGTCTCATTATCTCGATAGGGGTGCGTTTCCGTCCATGCTTTCCTATGTAATTATGGCTTCTCATGACATTCTCTACCTCCCCTCCAAATTTGTATGCGCAATTCTGGGACACCCTGTATACGATAAATAAAGTAAATAGATTGACAAATTCCACAATTGTTAGAGGAAATAAGGTCTCAAAAAATTCGATTATTTTTTTGTTGCGCTTAGTATAGGTAATTTAGTGTGTTAAAAGTTTCAGAGAAGCAAAAAAACCCATTTGCAGTACATGTTTCACATTGCCAGAAATTTATTAAATTGCACTGAATTTTTGTACTGGAATGGGGGGAAAAGTGAAACAGCTAAAGCAGTTTTCCTGTCTCAAAATGAAAATTTAGACATTCATTCTAAAAATCATTGTACATAAAAAAGGAATAATATATTTTTCAATACAACTTGCTTTGAAAGGTTCTTTTTCATTTTTAGAAGGGTTTTTTAAATAACTCTAAAAAGATGAAAAATTATCACCTGAAAAAAACAATGGGCAAAGTGAAAAATAAAATATTTTTGTACGGAAATATTTTTTATTTGATTATTAAAAAAAGTTTTCATCAAATGAATTGTTCATCATATCAATGTAAATAAACGAATAATTGAACTAATAATGAAACAATAAACGAAATATATGTCAATTATTAATTAATGTGAGAAAAAATTAGTAAACAAAATAGTGAATGGATAAGAAAATAAGTGAATGAATGAATAAATAAGTGAATTAATAAATGAGGGAATGCAAATTAATCAATTAATGAAGGAATACGGAAGTTATTTCATAAAAGAATGAATAAGTAATTGAAATGCACTATTTAATTTGCCCCATCCACTTTGCCCCTAGTGCACTTGAATTGCATTGAATATTCAAAATCGAAACATGCTTAATATGAACTAACTAATTACTGCACTGAACGTCAGTAAAACTCAACTAGTAATCAAAATAGTAATTTCAAGGTCTTTACCATTTTTTCTAAAAAAAATAGTTTTGATAAACCACGAAATACTACAATGTCTATTAATTTTTGAAAATGACTTGTTCAATTTTTTTGTTGATCTTCCGAGCTATTTACACTGAGAATGAAAGGGGCACTTTTGAAATTGGATCAGCATCAGCATTAAATTACCTTAGACGAAAAAAAAAAAGATTTGCCCCTTTCATTCTCGGTGTCTGATACATTTAGAAACTTTGTTAAGATATTGCTAAATAGGTGGCGCTGTAATTAATGGAAATATTTTATCATTTTACTTTGTCCCGCTATTTCACTTTGCCCCACATACAATGAACGAATTGCATTCCGTTTTACTGAAACTTCGTCCTGTAGTTTTCACTCTAAATAGCTTAAATGTCTCAGATTTATTAGAGTAGTATTAGAACAGAATTATACTTTAAAAACAACAGTTAATTTTTTCAGTGTACTGAACTTATACTATTACTAAAAGATATATAGAATACTTTAGGGATCTTCCCAATACTGATTTCCCTTCAGAACCTCTTGAACTAGCTTTTCGAGGTTCAAAGGAGACTATTATTTACACTTCCCCTTAATAGAGGTGAAACTGGCTATTAAAAAAATGAAACTAAATAAATCTTAAGATCCGACTGTTTACTGGATGAACTTTTAAAGAAATGGGGCCTGAGCTGACTGAAATCATTTTTTTTTTTTTCGATTTGGAAAAATACGATCCTACATTACGTTTGAACTTGTGGCATCTTAAATCCGATTCTTAATAATAGAGACCCTTCTACCCGTTCACATACATATCAGTAATGTTATTTTTCAATCAAAAATACTAATCTCATTCACCAGAGGTTCTGATGATTTTTTTTTTCAACTACAAAATCAAAAAATCTTCAAAATCAAACTTTTTTTTCTCTGTCGCAAACACATCGCTGTTAACAAATAATGCAGACTACACAAAATACGATTTTCCTTTTCTGATCTTTAAACACATCCTAAAGTTAGTATTTATCATCAATCAATAACATGATGACTTTTTCATTTTCAGCCGCAGGTACATCATTGATAACAAATAAGTCCTATTACATAATTACAGACTCTCGAAGTATTGAATTGCACTTTCAGAATTAAAACTTATTAATTGAACTTATTTATTGAAGCACAAAATGCATTTTTTATTTTATGTTTAAATAAAGATTCTGTACTAGTAGTATAGAACTAGTTATGCTATTTTACAGAGAATTTCTATTAGTAAAATACTATAAGAAGTAAATTCAGAAGAATTAGTTATTGATTGAGTTATGACGCTAAAAATGTATTACTTCACTTCATTTTAAGTACATCATTAACCTAAATATTCTCTTTTTTCAATTTGCAATCGTCCAGAGTTTTTTGTTTTAATAGAAATTTCTTTTTCAAAGCATAATCATAATGAAGCCTTCGAAATCATTACAAAGACTTCGATTTGAGCAAGCTGAAATGACGCCTGACAATGAACTTATCGACGTGAAATACTTTTTTTCTGTAATTGATACTCAGATCGATTTGCAAGTTATTTTTATGGGAAAAATTGTTGGAAGAATTCATTTAGCATTACAATTACTACTTGCCCCTAATCAGTGGTGGAAATAACTTTAAATCAAACAGTAGTTAAATAACTTTGTTTTTTTCTAGTTAATAATATCTATGTTTTAAATAAATCCCTAATTTCAGGTGGAAGAGAATGTCCTCAAATAACTTTGGAAAGTGAAAAATGCAATAAATTCAGCTGTCACCCATTCAGATGGCTGACCCAAGAGTGGGGGCCCTGCATTCCCATCCAGGAAAATGAATCAATTTGTGGTAAAGGCGTGCAGACCAGAATGGTATACTGTGCTGAAGGTGACAAGACTTTGGAATCTTTTGATTTGTAAGTATTCTTAGTTAACTCCTAATTTCAGGCATGGAGCTCAAAATATGAATATTTTAAAAAGCAAGAAAAAAATTTTTACATGTAACACATACAAAGTTAACTAGCCCCAGTGCCACCTAACCAGTAAAAATGGCCAATTAGCTTTTTTAAAGAAAAGCAGTTCATAATGCGTCAGATGATCCAAGTTATCATCAGTAGATATCTGCAATAGAAAAAACTGAACATGTTCGACAATGTGGTGCAACAAGTGCGTCGTCAGAGTAAGATTCATAGTATGTGTGCTGATATAAACTTCGAGCATCTGTTGAAACATTATACACTGTTTTAAATGTATTGCAATTTACAATTTGTACTAATTATTAGGGATGCACCGATTAATCGGCAGTACCGATTAATCGGTCATAATCGGCCACTTTGCCAATTATTAATAATCGGCAAAATCAGACCGATTAATCGGCCAAAAAATATTTTTTTAATTTTATTCTTAAAGTATACTTTCACTAAGAAACTACAATGAATAATTTTATTAAAAGTAATAATAATACTCACCACTTGATATAAAGTTTTTAATAAATTAATTCTACTTTGAAAAAATATACACATAGACAATGTTGCAACATTTTTCATGTGGAGACAGTTTCCTCCTAGTACAGTGTTTTAGATAACCTCTAATTTTCACAAAGAATAAAAGTCTTGAATTAAATTGCTACAAATTATTAAAAAATTTAAATTAAAAGTACTCCTAAATTAGAGTACAAACTCCCTTCCCCCTTTTCTGAATTTTTATGTCCAATTAACATAATTAACAATACGTTAATGTAATGTTACACCTTTTCACGTTATTGTCAATACACCCTGTGTATTGACAATAACATGAAAATTGGTTCTTTGAAATTTGATAAAATGTTGAAATTATTTTGTGAAAATTGGAAAAATGGAAAAAAAAATCTTCTCTTAGAAATAAATTACTTACTATTTCTAAACTCGGAATTGTACAAGAGAGAAAAAACAGTGATGATAAAATTGAGTGTTAAAAATAATCCACCTTATCATTAATCGGCTGAGCCGATTAATCGGCCGATTATCAACAACCGATTAATCGGTAATCGGTAATCGGCCAATTTGCTTATCGGTGCATCTCTACTAATTATATACAATAAGTGTTTTTTCATTAATCGTTTTGTCAGTTCTTCTACCCTTTCTACCACATTCCCCTGACGTTTCCTACTGTGGGTGCCTCGCTTCCCTTCGGATGTTATAGATCTCTTCTGAAAGTCTTATTTTTGAAACACCCAGCACGTTTTATTTTCGAGCCCTGTTCTGGGGCACTTTTATGACAGTTGTGTTCCTATTTGTGGAATTTGTACGTATACTTGCATTCAATCAAAGATTTTTCATTTCAGGTGTAAGTATTTATCCATGCCAGAGTCAGAACGTGAATGCACAATTCCATGTCCAGTCGACTGCATCGTTTCAAATTTTACTGAATGGTCTGGTTGCAATGGCAGCTGTGATTCTAGTAAGTAACACCAAAAACCAAAGTTTTTTTCACTCTACTTCTTCCCATGTGAAATGCTTCGCGACTCCAATTATACTATACAAAGACAAAGAACATTCTGTTTCCAACCTTTTTTACCTATCCCGATATAAGAGGTATCATTCTATTTTTTAAAGAATTCAGAGTGTTACGCTATCAATCGACAGTATCTATGCCTAGAACTCCTGTCTTCCCTCTGTAAATTAGTAAGAGCTTAGTTCTAAAGTTTCAGCATCCGCACAATTTTAAGACAAGCCCCATTTTGTAAAGACTAACAGCAATGCACTAGAAATGTTAATTTGCTTTCTAATGAATTCACGATTCATTAGTCAGATGCGATTACTGGCGAAAGAGTCCTTAGAAAAGGTAGCGCACCTTGGATCTAACGTTTTTAAAACTAATTTGATACTGATTTAAGGAGGGAAGGAGGAAATGTAAATAAGCATTCTTGATTGATAGCATTACACCTTGAAATCTCTAAAAAATATTTAAAGAAAATCACAAAATCATCAGTGTCAATATGTAATGCAAAAGTATTCAAGCACAGCAGCCAATTTGGAACAAAATATAGTTGGTTGGTTTTTTAACCACTCTGTTATTCGACCCCGAAACATCAGAGCTACCCAATTTAAGGCTTCCATTTCTTACAGAGCACCATTAAAGTGGGAGTCCGATTTAGCTCAGACACGCATGGTATAAGGGCTCGTTTATTGGGCAGGTTCCCGAAAAATACCCATCCGAAGTCAGATAATAGTTCTCTGACAATAAGAAAAGATGGTCGGTGGGACAAAATATTCCCCCTAAATACAGCAACTAATTTAGGACGAAGGGAATTGGTAATAATAGAGACAAGAAATCACAGAACAATGAAAAACCTTTATTGTATTTTTCCACGACTGAATCTTTAAGTTATAAAATATTTTTCATGTTAAAGGAATAGAAAAACAGCACGTACCACTAACCCTTCATTATAATGATGCATAGAACAGTAATAATAATAAAACTTGCTTATTCAGTCGCAGTTTCAAAAATAAAAAAACTTTCCTTGCTTTTCCTAAATGGAAATCAATATTATTTTATAAGCTTGTTGTATAAAATTTCGATATACGTTCGCTGCGGCTCAGCATCGATTTTCTTTACCGGTTTTTGTTGTTCTAAGAACATAATTTGTATTCTGTGGTGTTCTGAAAATCATCAACAGCTCATGAGATTTACTAAAGGGTGAAGATTAATGTTGGAATTTTATATCGCTTTCTTTTGAGTGCTGTACTAACGGTAATTAGGTAATTAAGGTGTCTAGCTTAATGCTCAAGATGATTATGGGCATTTGTCAGGATTTTACTTAACTGTGCTTTCCTGAAATAATAAGTTCAGAGTCGCCAATTCATCCGAGAATATTTTTTAATCAAATTGCGATTTATTTGTTGCACAATCCTGTGTGATGAAAAAATGGAAATACTCCGCAAGTATTTTTTTTTTAAACACGTTCAAAAGAAAGAAAAGCTTCTTTCTAAATTGAAAAATATTTCTTTTGAATAAGCCATATATTCTTTGGCTCTGATAGGCTGTTGCTTAGCCTCTGTCGGACACATTTATGTTTGGGTTGGAAGCATAGACCTTAAAAGGAGTTTAAGATCTATGATTGGAAGCGGAGAAATCCTTCGATTGCACAAGGTTAATAATCCACAAAACAATTCGGCTTCACTTCTGTTTTAAAAAACGGAATATCGACCCATCGGCAGTCAACTTATCAGTCAGACTATAAAAAACGTCAATCGTCTATCCTAAATCCCAAAATTGGATTTTGACCAAGAAAGTTGAAAAAAACAGATTGAAACTGAAAGATTCTAAAAGAGCAAAACGCGTAGCCGGAAAACAATTGTTACACTCCGCTTCAAAAATGTTCCTGATGAACCTTATATTGTGACAAGTTAAGGTACAAGCACAACATGGCACATGGATTACTAATACAGAAATTCTGAGTAGTACAAAGGCTAAATAACTGATTTAGATGTAATGATAACTCAACATGTTCTACTTTCTTTTTTCTAAAGGTATTTAAGGTTTTTTAATCTCATAAGAAATAAAAAAACTTTGAGTAAATATTAAAGGGCACAGTTATTGTAAAATAAGCATTACCTAAGCCTCTGAAGTCTCACTTTCATATTTTCTGTTATTTCCTCAAAAATAGACGAACAGGCCCGTCATTTAAGGGGGCAAGGGGGTCAATTGCCCTCCCCCCCTGACTTTGGGAAATTAATGTATTGGCATATAAATGGGCGTGGTTTTTGCCACTTTTTGGTAAATTGTACATTGTGTATGCACCCCCCCCCCTCCTGGAAAATTTCGAAATGACGTCCCTGTAGACGAATGATTTAGAAACAGCATCATGTTAACCAGCTAATCTATGAAATACAAAATGTTTCTAACTGGAAGACAAAAAAAAAAAGAAAAATAAGAGTAATATTAAATGCGACTTATTTTTAAGTATTTTGAATTTCAGCTCATTGCGTCATAAAGAAGTCTTAAACGCCACATAGAAGTTGTAGTAAGTCTATGATTTGCAGATTAATTAAAGTTAAGAAAAGAAGCAATTTCTTTGACTATTGACTTAATTTTTGTCCTTAGGCATATGTGGCTTTATAATTTGTCCAAATCTTCTTTATGGTCAACACAAAAGCATATTGCTAATGAATTAATACTTAATTAATCAATGTATTTTTCCATAACTTACATTAAATACGATCCTTAGTCACAGATATATTCTCTCGGAGCCGTATTAACTTTGTTGCTTCAATATTTCCTCTTTTTCTTTCCTGGCCCTATGGGCCATATATTTTTCTTCACAACTGTGTATAATTGTAAAATATGTTCCAAAAGAGCACTGGAATCTTTAAATACCTTCTAACAAAGAACTTAATATAACGCTTTTGATTGTTTTAGATGGGAATGAATTCCGTCACAGAGTCATTCTCCGGGAAGAGAAGTACGGAGGCAGGCCTTGTCCAGAAGCTCTGCTGGAAGCGAGGCCTTGTTCCATGCTGGAAGAAGAATGCCAACCATACGAAAGCTCTTACAGTTGGAAGACGGGAGAATGGTCATCCTGTACGTTACCTGCTGAAGACCAGATGTGCGGAATAGGATTTCAGATTAGAAGTAAGCCTATATAAAAATTTGATTACTTGACCTTTTTCAGCATTCAAAATTGGTGTGTTGGAAATAGGTTAAATGTAGGTTATAGAATAAGTAGCTGAAGCGTCCGGAAATCGCTTGTAGTATGCTGCTTCTCGTATTGTGCAACATAAGACAGTAATGGTACTATACTGCACAAAAGTGTTATCCGCACACTTATCAAAATTGAGTTGAGTCACCAGTGGGCTCTTTGAAACTTATTAAACCTAAAATTCATTTTTATGGTCATTTATCAATGAGAAATATTTTTTTAAAACAATCTGAAAAAGTCGCCTCTAAATCGAATGCATGGAGGCGCAAAACTTTAAATAGCCATTTTTTACTTATAACATAGCTGCAGATACGACTTTTGCGCTTAGCACGGCAGTATAGTTGAACAAATCCAACATACTAAAACAATAATCAAATTACAGAAACATAAGAATAAACGATAAAAACAACCTTCAGTCGATTAAAAAGTGGGTATTTTATACCGAACGCTGTTAAATGTGTAATTCATGTGAATTGGCGAACTGGTTCTTAAAGCACTCGCTCTTTTCGTCAATACCAAAGGAAGAAAAGAAACTATTATCAAGGGGAAGTTCAAATACTGCAACGATGACTCCGAAATCAATCGGGATTTAGCATTTTCCTAACCAAAATAGGCCGAAAGATTTTAAATTATAAATTTCGTACTGTTAGTAAAAAAGAAAAAATATTCGGGACTGCACAACACTCGTTACACACTGTCGTAGGTCTTGTACTCGTACATCCAAAAAGTTCATAAGATGTCGGAAAATACAGACTGGCCCAAAAAACATAGTAGAAAGTAAACGATCACTGCGAAAAAAAGACAGCGTGAACCTCTTGTCTGGTGCAAGCAAAATTTGCGACTCTCTCTTTTGACGGGGGTAAATAATAACGAAAAAACTTCTTTTAACTGAATTCAATTGCTATGGTTTAATTTGAAATGCGATTCCACATGCAATACAGTAATAAAATGAAAGTCAAACAAGAGCCTAAAGCTATTATCTTCTGAACAACCTTGAAATACAGTGAAGACTTCATTTTACTTCTCCTGAATCTACCTTTCTCCCACATTTTACGTTTCTTTCAGAAAGTCTCTTCAGCAGGTGCTTTCTATGTACTTTCCGTCTTGTGCGTTTTCTTTAAACCCAGTCCCTTGAGAAACGCAAAATCGAGGTTTCACCGTTAATGCAGATTCCTTTTATCTTTCCGACATTTCATTGATTCCAAATATCCCTACCACTTTATCTGATTTTAAGACTCATGTTAAAGTTCAATCAATAGCACTACTTCCTCTCCGAAAGGCCATTGGTAGAAAATGAAGCGAACCATTGAATACATTACCGACATTTGCACAAAAACTATTAAATTTTTGTAGAGAAAAGAATTTTCTTTTTTCATAGATATCAATAACTCGGACACTTCAGCAGCTACTCCTACTCAGAAGTGTTAACCAATCAGTTAGAAAAGTCAACAAAGAATTTCTCAATCGTTTCATCTCAATTACGACTCCCCCTACCTCTCTCTCCCTATTAGTGGTAAGAACCCTAACGACCGTTAATCAATTAACCCACAGAAAATAATTTTCTTAACAGTCCCACATAATTAGAAGAAAACCACTTTCTTAACTGTCATTAGTGGTAATTTAAAACTTTCGCCCTCACTCGATATCTTCCACTGGGAAGCGTTATCGCCGCAAACACGGTTTGAGAAAAAGAAAATTATTTTCCACTATCTGCGTTAATGTTTCCGCCGATAATGGCGGAAAGGCGTCGGAAAGCAAATATATACCCATTCACGGTTTTTCAAAATTATTTTTACTTTGCACTTTCACTCCTATTATGCTTTTCTGTCTGCCATTTAATTTCAATTTATGAAAGTCAGTAGCGGCGCGGCTATAGAGATTGGGGAAGGTAATGGTATCGTTTAAAGTTTTATAAATACTGGCTAATGGATAAGAGAAAATTCTTAAATGGGAATTAAAAAATGAAAGAATGTTTTGTTAATTTCTATAAGTTCATTGCTCCTTAAGGACTAAAACCACAACTCAAAATGTATTTTAGTACTGCTGAAAGTTTTCTGCTTATCTAACAACTGTATCTTATTCAAACATTTTAGCCCAGCTAAACAATGTCAGCACCCGGGGGATCTAGTTGTACACTGTTAAAAATTTTGCTTACATTTTCATACCTGAGTTCATACCTGAGCTCTTGCAATTCGCAAACCGATTTTTCTAGCCTTTAGACTGAATGAGCTTCGATAAGAAGCGAGAACTGAGAAATATATAATTCGCATTCAAACACAATTTACTGTTAACACTTTACCGACCGGGCGTCGATTAATCGACGTTTTGTTCCCAGCGCTTACCGACCGGGCGTCGATTATTCGACGTTTGCTCTCCGGCGCTTACCGACCGGGCGTCGATTAATCGACTTTGAACCGATCTGTGGTGACTACCTTTTTCACCAATCAAGCTGTCGTTTTCTCGAGTGCAGCTGGGTGCGACTAGATTTTCCTGCGAGGAAAGTCGGGATTTTTTCATCGATATGAAGGTTGTATTATGCAAAAATTCTAGCCTTAGACGGCGGATAAAAGCTCACCAGCAGTTTTCTAAAAGTACAAGATTTTATTAAATTTTGTTACCCTACAATAACACGAAGCGTACAATTTTACCAGAGTTTAAGAAATGCACATATCCCCGCGCGTCAGTCTAGGCCAGGGGTGGCCAACCTTTTTAAGGAAAGTGCCACTATCTGGAGAAAAAAAGCTTAGCGTGCCACATTGTATTTTTCCAACAAACTAAATTTTTTTTTAAAGTTAAAAATAGATTTTAGGTTGACTGACTATGTAATTTTTACTCAAATGAAGCACTCTTTCTTGTAAATCTGAGCAATTGAAGTCTAAATGATAATAAAGATAAAACAAGTCCGAACTTAAGAGTTATCGTAAGTAAGTAAACACTTTCATAAGTTCTGTCAGTTGGCTTATGCTTAAAAAAATAAATAAATAATAATAATATGAAACATTCTATTCCAAAAATTAAACAGTTTGTACCGAATGTGGTTTATGAGTCTGTATCTTTTTTACCAAGTCTTTAATTTTAGGATTATTTCTTGAGAATCCTAATAAGTTTAAGGGTTTTAAGTGCTATCAATATTCAACGGTATTTAGCTTTTTCAGCATTCATAACAAAAAATATTTGTTTAGAAGCGTATTTTGAACCAAATCTACAACAGCATCAGACGGCTAAAGTGTGTAAATGTGAAAAAAAATTGTTGGTACAAATTTCCAAATTTCTATGTAACGTGGATCACTTTCTGTTGAAGTAAGCTCTTATATTTGATTACCGATGCAAAAGGTTAGTAATTCTGATTTGGATTTAAGAAGCAGGGCCTGATTACTGAATAGGCCAACTAGGCCGCGGCCTAGGGCCCCCACAATTTAGGGCCCCCAAATGGCTAAAATTGTTGTAGTCAATGCCTAAATTTGTTTTATCCCATGCTTAAAATTGAAAAGATTCATTATGGGGGGTCCAAAAAAAGTATTTAGCATAGGGCTCCGCGATATCTTAATCAGGCCCTATTCAGAAGGGTAACAAGTAGTGTCTTGCAGAGAAATAGACAAAGAATTTGAAAAGATCAACATTTTTTTATGATCCTGAAAATCATCAAACCTAACACTGAATGTACCTATACTTAAAATAGGTGTAAAATCATCAAACCTAACACTGAATGTACCTATACTTAAAATAGGTGTAAAATTTTCTCCATATATCATTGGAAAGTTATTAAATTGAGGTTGATACTTTCAGTATTAAATTTAATGTTTTATTCTTTTTTCTCCAAAGTAGAGGGAAAGAAACTGAAGTTTCATCATAAAAGAATGTGGATGGCCTATACTGGTTTAGGAAACTTTTTTTGTACTATCTTAAATTTAAATTACTGAAACGCTGAATAATAAGCGATGACATAGCTAATTTCATTTGCTATTCTTCATTCCTAAGTAGCAAGTCCTCATTGCTTTCCTTCCAGACATTTTAAAAAACACACTCGCTAAAATTCTAAAATCTTATGACTATCTTTCTTCTGCATAGTTATTCCACATTTCAATGAAGGAGCAACTTGCCATGCTCTCCTCTTTCTCCTGGGAAAGTTCACAATACATTCAGAGCTCTAATTCGTAGTTTGTTTACAGTGAACTCTACAGAGTCACAAGCAGAGAAAAGGTCTCCTTCTTTGGCAAGGGGTTTGTGATAAATAATTCGATGATACTTTTGAAGTTTTTTTTCCAAATTATTTTCAAGTAATGTAATTCAAACAATTTAAGGATCTTCATCTGTGCTAATACTGTACCGAATTTTATCCACCCTGGTTTCTTAATTTTACTTGCAGAGTTAACTTTTTAAAAAATTTCATCACCCGTAGCTGAAACTATTGCAGATCAAGAATCCATTCTGCAGCATCGAAAGTTTAATTCGTGTCACGCACAAATATGCTTTACAAAGCATTGTCTGTAGCGTCACAGCTTTCGTTGTATGTCCGAAGCTAACGCTAAGTACTTTGAAAAAATTGTAGTTAAGACAATTTGTGAGTCAGCCTGCTGACACTTAATCGTCGTAATATCATTATATTTATCAGTTCAAGGGTTTTAGTTTTTATCAATATTTTTTTGGAATTTTTTCAAGAAGTCTTCGCGTGCCACCGTTACTGCTCTGCCGTGCCACATTGTGGCACGCGTGCCGCGGGTTGGCCACCACTGGTCTAGGCCAAAACCGAGTCGGTGTCTTGGACGATCTGCACCTGAGCGGGCGGTGAAAGGGCATAGGATGTTCGAATCGCTACCGGTCGGTAAAGTGTTAAAAATATCTGCCCTGCAAGTACTCAATACGAGGTGCGTTCAAGTTCTTAGGCTTCCGATTTTTTTCTCCAGACTGGAAAGACATAGAAACATATACATTGTTTTAAAATTAGCGCACGTTCTTTGTCAAAATATCACACAGAGATGTCAACACTATGTGACAGATGGAATTTTAACGCCAGTCGCGAGATTGAGAACTGTTTTCGATACTTAAAATGGGGACGTTTTCCTTACTTGAACAGCATGCAATCATTCGTTTTCTAAATTTGCGTGGTGTTACACCAATTGAAATTCATCGACAGTTGAAGGAGACACGTGGTGATGGAATTATGGTTGTGTCGAAAGTGAGTTCGTGGGTACAACAGTCATTCGGCGATCCCCCAAAACAATTCTTTCCACTTTCTAGATCATGTCGTCAGACCGGCTTGTGCAAACATACTGTCTAACATTTTTTCGCGAAACCTCCGTCGAATCTGCGCACGCCCGAAGTCTGTTCTGACTCTCTCGAAATAGGGGGGAAATGCAACGAGGAAGTAGCAAGCGAATAAGAACTGAAGGCATCGGGAAGTGCGCATCCTAAACCTATCTCCCCTTTTTCAAATGGAAGCGTTCGTGGCTGCCAGGAGCACAAAACGCAAACAAACAGTAAGGTTGTTTCGGTTTGTTTTCTCACGTTGTGCTGCCTTCATTAAACTGTCGCACCCACGAACGCACTTTTGTCACATCCATAATTCCATCACCACATCTCCTTCAAGTCAAGTGAGGAAAACGTCTCCATTTTAGAATCGAAAATCACTCTCGCTACTGGCGTTAAAATTTCATCTGTCGCCTAGTGTTGCTATCTCTGTGATATTTTGACAAAGAACGCGCGCTCATTTTAAAACAATGCACTTGTTTCTATGCCTTTCCAGTCTGAAGAAAAAAAATAGTAGGCCTTAGAACTTGAATGCACCTCGTAATAGTAACCTGTAACTTTCTTGAATTTATAACAGGGTAGTTTTATTTATTTAAAGCTTTCAACTGTAGAAGTTAATAGATAATATTTCAAAGAGACAGGAATTTTTATTATGATTTGACAAAGTAGCGATGTGGTGATAATTAAGTTACAATTTCAAATAGTTTTGAAAAAACTGTCATAATAACCAAAATTAGAATAACTATTCACGAATAATTACAGCTTTGTTTAGCAAAATTACTTATGTAGCGTAGTTCTATTGTTTTGCACCCAAGAAAATTCCTGTTAGTACAAAGCACTTTTAGAACACTTGGAACAGAATTTCGCCTTTACCGTGACATACAAGTTAAAAGGCAACAAGAACACTGTAAATTGCAGTTTAAATTTAAAAAAGCTCCTTTGAAAAGTTGACCTCCAATATGGACAATATGTTTATCTCTTTCTCGGGTAAAGGGTAACTGCCGTGAATTCGAGTTGGAATACTTTTAAGATGTTAATACTTTTAAGATGTGATACTTAAATGACTGCGACAGCAACCCAACTCAATTCAGCGCAGGGCCGGATACAAGGGAGGGGCGATGGTGGCGATCCCTTGGGGAGCTTTTCACCGGTGGTTTTTTTTTTTTTTTTTCGACATTGAAGTTCTAAAAAGGCAATTTCATATGAGTTTTAATAAGGTTGGGGGTAGGAGTTTTTAAGCTCTCCCAGGAAGTATTTCGAACTTAAAGTCCGAAATTTTTGAGATCAATATTAGTAGTAAAAAGCAACAAAGATCAATCGCCCTTCCCTCTAAAACTTTCTGGATCCGCCCTTGATTCAGCGTCAAAAACCACTTCGTTACCCCCCAAACAAAAACTGGCAAACTTTGTCAATGTTGAAAGTCAACCCTTTCGAAGAGCACTTAAAGAAACGTGTTTCCATGTATCGTTTATTATTAGTGTATGTATTGTGCTGCCTGAGGTTTGTTGAGTTATGGTCTCCACAATGTTTACCTCTTTTTTTGGAGAAATCTGAAGAAAAAAAAGGAGTTGATATCGCCACGAATTGGGATGGAATACTTTTACGCATTTACTACCAAAGTAACCTTACTCTACTCGCATCAATTTCCCTTCTCTATTTCCCAAAAAAGGAGGTAAACATTGTCAATGTCAGAGGTCCACTTAAAGTGTACCTCTGGTAAGTTGACCTTCTACATAGACAGTGTTTACCTCTTTTTCGGGTAATTTTGGTAGGGTTATTGGGATTGCAATGAGTTAGTTTGCTTTTGCAGTCGTTTTGAAAAAGTATTCCAACTTTAATCGGCGATAAATTACCCTTCCCTACTACCTGTAGAAGAGGGAAGCTTTGCCAATGTCGGAGGTCAACTTACTGGGGAAACACTATACAGGAGTTGAACTTTACGAGTGTATATATAAATAAACACTATACGTATAGCTATAATGTGGCTATATTTTTGCAGGAGAAATCCCCTCATTCTGTGGCACAGCAACGCTGAAACGTAAATGTTACTTTTAGATCCTTACAAAGCATTTAATAAAAGTAAAGTATTCCATGAAAACATTTTCAGAAAACTGAAATCTTCAATTTAAAGTCACTCGTTTGAAACTCGCTAAAAAGGTTACCACATTTCATTGCAACTCTTCTTAAAAGAGGTTTTCAATAAGAAGCTTTATGCTAGCATTAAATAGAGATGAACTTCATTAGCTCTTTTACGTAGCGGAGCCGGAAAGGTTTATTAAATACCCATCAAATATTGAGTGCTTTGTTACTATCAGTAATTGCTTACCTGCTTTATTATTGGAAAAGTTAGATTCTTTGGGTAAGATGTACCCATTTTGACAAGTAAAAAGTCTTCTTTAAACATTCCTCCATGCCCCCCCCCCATCTGCTCCTAACTTTTTATCTGCTTTAGTTAATCTCTTCGCAAGATTTGCTGTATATGTGTGTAATTGGTTTGCAGTACTCAACGATTTTTTTCAGCTTTTATATACATTTTTCGGATATATTGCT